>CM029277.1:32646425-32681988 GCA_016920895.1 Vaccinium myrtillus
GTTGACAGCGTCTCGCATGTCGGTGATGGATTCGTTTCTCCATGTGGATCAGGGGGTCTCCAAACTGCTTGGATACAAGAATAAAAAATAATTACGTCAAAAAGAATAGAAGGAAGAGAACTTGATAGTTTTATCTTCCTTTGTTTAAAATCCTCACCTCTGTTTGGGAAAGATGAAAGATGGTGACAAAACAAAAAGAAAGGAGGTTATATAACTTGTACTCTTATCTCATGTATAGCCATTCCCAATGGATAGAATCAAAAGTTGGATTATACGAGTATTATAAGTTCTCCATTTCTCTCTTCTTGACTATTTAAACAGGTGACTAGTGAGGGAGAAATCACCTTTTTTTCTTATTATATTTGGCCACCGCTTGATCCCGTGCTGCCTACAAATACGTTTAAGCGTGGATACGCTAACTGCATGGGCAAGAATCAACATAAAATATACATATTGTTATATTGATTGCACAAGAGAATAATTGAGCTCTACTTGCAGAGTTATTATGGTTGAAAACAAGTGAAACATGGCAAGGAATAAATTTACCACCAAGGCTCTCCGCAGCATCTTTACGTTTCCTGCCATAATGTTGTCGAAGATCATTTAACGTAATATTCGTATTTATCTCTTCGCGGTCTTTTTGTTCTCTTGTTCTCTTCTTCTTCGAATGAGATGCAGTAGGGCCACTTTGATCTTGTCCGACACGGTGTGCTCTGTTTGTAGCAACAAACTCACTTGATGATAAGGTTGTAGGCCCCACAATCTCTGCCCCTCCTGGTAAGGCTGAAGGCCAAGGTGAAAATCTACCAAACCAGGAGACGTGGATATGTTGAAGCCTTGAAACAAGTTTCCCATCCGCAGATAGACTCATAAATTCAATTGATCTTTCGTCTCCTAAAGAATACCCCTTCCTTGTTGCCCAGTTCTGAGTCAAGTAAATGAAACTAGTAAATATGTGTTTTTTCTGAAGTGCACTTCTTTCTTCACCTAGTTTACAAAAGATATGGTCACTCATTTATTTTAGTAATTTTCACTTTTATTGACTATACTCCTTTCTCCTCCCAGTTTACTAAAACTATGTCTGCTCCTTTTTTCACATACACGCAAACAACAAAAACAAAGTTGTTCCAATAAGTAATTAGCCTCATAAACCTGTTAAACTCTCTTATCAAACAAAATATATTACTACCTCGGACTTCCAATAGTAAACATAATTACATTCACGTTTTGTCATGTAATTTGGAAAACTATGCTATCTAAAGGCAGGTAAATTCCAATGGCTGAGATTATGATTCACTATTTAATACCCTGAAGTGACAACATGATTTGATAAGTATTAAGTCACGTATGGACCCCTTATGCCCTGTAATTTCACAAAAATGTACGGAGAAAATTATTGACTCTTTCCATAATAATTATGCCATAGAAATCAAATTGACTTGATAGAAATGAAAATACAAATGAGTTACTTGTTGGAATGGCCACCGATGGAACCCATGTTGCCTACGGATGCACTTCACTCTGGATACAAAATGGATCATGAGCTGCCTGTGCTTCACTGCATGAGCACCAACACATAAGGTAAGAAACTACAATTTTGTACTACTTCGTCTTCCATAAAGAGAACAATGCAGTATGTCCTTCGCAAGACGCATTAGATGGTTCATAAACAAGAGCAAGACTTGGCTAATTGTAGAACCTTACCTCCAATGCTCTTCACAGAATCTTCCCATTTACTGTCGACATTCCAGTGATACTCTAAACTAAGTACACTCATATTTCTGCACTTCCTCTTGAATGCCTCTCTCACAATTTTCTTCTTTGACAGAGATAGCATGTATCCTCCATCTGGTAAGCCGATAGCAGACTGCAGTATTTTGATAGTTGAAGCCAATGATCAATAGACTCATCCATAAATAATCAATGCACTCATCCTTATATAGAATGACAACCTCAACTTATCTTTCCTTGCCAAAAGAAAACTTAATGATTACGACCTATAAAACAAATTGACTTGATAGAAATGAAAATGCAAGTGAGTTACTTGTTTAAATGGCCACGGACTGGTCCCATGTTGCCTACGGATACACTTTTCTGTGGATTCACCATTGACTGCAAGCTGCCTACCGATGTGCTTCGCTGCATGAGCACCACCAATACGTAAGAAACTACAATTTTGTTCCACTTCCATAAACAAGAGCAAGACCTAGTTAACCGTAGAAGCTTACCACCAAGGAAATTTGCATCATCTCCCCATCTCCTGCCAAAATGCTGTTGGTGATCCTCTAAACTAAGTACACTCATAGTTCTGGACTTTCTCTTTAATGTATTTTTCACAATTTTCTTTGAAAGAGATGGGATATGTCCTCCATCTGGTAAGCCGATAGCAGACTGCAGCATTTGGTTAGTGGAAGCCATTGATCAATATACTCATCCATACACAGAATGAGAACGAACTAATCTTTTCTCTCCTAAATGACAACTAAAACTAATCTACATTTCAAACTGTGTCTCTAGTGTTTTATCCAACTGATGGTTGTATATTCTTTCACACTTATCCAAACAACAAAATTGTTGAGGGTCTAATCACTATTGACCTTGCATATGAAACAAACTTGGATTGGAAGTTTGAACTCATTTTATCATACCCTTGAAGACAATATTCAATACAAACGAATTGGAATCTGGGTTTGAACACTGTACTTGAACCAAGGGTAAATTCACCAATATGGATCATATTATTGTTTATCACCTCGCTGGAACTGATATATTGTTATCTACATATGCATGTAGATCAGGGCGAGGACTAACCTGAGCAGCCAATTTCCCTGAGCAGTCACATAGCAGACTTCGTGGAAGATGCTGTGATTTCTTTAGGTGTACACAATGCTTGTGTGTTAGTGTTCTCCGCCAGGCTAAGTGTCTAATATTGTTAGAATGTTTCCCAAGAGAAAGACTGTCTAGTACTTCGAATGACTTCAATGCAAGAGAATCTGGTGTGCGAAACCGTAACTCATTAAATTTGCACGAACTTAGATAGAAAGTAAACCACCATTGGTACAAATGATACAATCCATAATTTAGCGGAGCAAGCAAAATTTTAGCAGAAAAGCATAGCAGGCTTAGAACCATCGTTGCCAATCAAAATTGACTATTAATTAGAACCCAATTTTCTGGTTTGCAAAAAAAGGGTTAATGTACAGCTCGAACTAAACAGAAGTGGATAATAGGCCACAGATCAAATATTTTCATTCACCTTTTACCGTTTGAACACAAGAATCCAAATACATGAATAGTGAAGCTTCTACTTGGCAGAAAAACTAGTATGGTTGAAAATTGAAAAGAGATCAAGATTGCAATTTGCAAGCAATACATTATTTCAAGAATAGAAACTTACCACAAAGACCCTTTGCTGCATCTTTACGTCTAGCACTAAAATGTTGTCGAAGATCCCTTAAGGAGTCTCGCTTTAATGCCTCTCTCATACTTCCTTTCTCTGAATTAGACACAGTGGGGCCACTCTCACCTACCTTGGCACACTGGGACATATGGATAAATTGAAGCCTTGAATCAAGTTTCTCCCGTGAAAAAAAAAAAATCAAGTTTCTCATTCATAGATAGACTGCTAACTTTAAATAATCTTTCGTCTCCCGCAGAATACCCCGTCCTGGTTGCCCATTTCTGGGTCCAATAAAGGTAATCGGTAAATTTTTGGACTTTTATTGAATGCACTGCTTTCTTCTCCAACTTATCAAAAAATATGTCTAATAATTTTTCCCAAAGGAACACACCCCATAAAATATTTATGTCCTTAAAAGTTATTAGCCTCATAAATGTCATGACACCATTATCAAATAAGATATATGACTACACTGGACTGTTATCGTAGTGACAAGAATCACATTCATTCTTTGTCCTGAAAAATGAGCCTAGAAATAGCATAATTATTTGAAAGCAAATGCTATTTAGAGGCACCTATATCCTGATGGCTTAGAATATGATGCTAAATGTCCCAAACTGCATGAAATAACTAAGGAAAACTGCATAAAGAAAAGCATCCCCGAACTTCAGACTTCAGTCAGGGTCAATTATTCATTTCAAAAAGTTATGTAGAATTCAAGAATATGGGTGACATGGGTATTGTTTGAAGACGAAGCAACATCAAAGTACAAGCTGAAAAGGCCAAAATCAAGAAGACAAACTTTAAGATCTTAATAGATGGTTCCTTCACAGTGAAACCAATGAATCTAATTGCAAACTTCTACATTCAATCTGCGGGAAAGTTGGTCATATGTATGCTAGCAAACACAAAGAGATGTTCATTAAAGGCGTAGAAGTTTTTTAAAAGGAAGTTTCTCCATCATATGATTTCCGAACTTTTTAACTTGAAGTAATAAGGAATCAAATAAAATTTATGAACCAACTGCGCATAAAATATAAGAAAGTTACTTGACGAAATGGCCACTGATGAATCCTGTGGATGCGCTTCTCTGTGGATACCCGATTGGTCACATGCTTCCCACCGATGCGCGTCGCTGCATGAGCACCAATATGTAGGTGAGAAAGCAGCAATTTTGTACTGCTTCCATAATGAGAACAATACAGCATGTCCTTTGCCAGAAGCATTAGATGGTCCATAACCAAGCAGGATTGAAATCAAAGTTTTATCAATTGTAGACTCTTACCACGAAAGTTCTTTGCAGAGCCTTCAGATCTTCTGCCAAAATGTTGTTGGTGAATCTCCATTACACTCATAGTTCTGCACTTTCTCTTCAATGTCTTTCTCACCATTTTCTTCTCTGGAAGAGACACAGTAGGAAAGCATTGATCTACCCTAGCTGCATGTGCAACGTTTTTTGTAGATTGCTCTAATGGATGAAGCACCACAATGTGTCTTCCCTCTAGCAAGTGCCGCAAGCCGATAGGGCAACATGAAGTGCTAGCAGACTGCAGTGTTTGGGTAGTTGATCAAGCCACAATTCAATATACTGATAGATAAACAGAATGATAAGTTCAACTAAACTTCCTATCCTAAAGATCACCCTTTTATTGTGGCTAATCCAGATTTCTTTATGTCTGTTTACTACTTCAACAAATAGAGGAGAATTTATTCATTCATTTCAAACTTGTATTAAAACAATAGAAATGTTGAGGGTCTAACCCCTGCCTGATTTTGGCAAATGACACAAAAAACTTGGATCCACTGTTTGAAATATTTTATCATACCATTTCAATTCAATACCTAGTACAAACAAATAAGAATCAGGGATTGAAACGCTATACTTGAACAAAGGATAGCCATGCGTGTGCGCAAATCAGGAAGAGAACCAACCTCAGCAGTCAATCCTTCTAAGCATATAGGCAATTTTGTCACTCTTTGTTCAACTATGTTAAATTGTAGAACTCTTGGCAGATTTGGTGATTTCTCTTCTTGTACCCAACCCTTGAGTGTTAATTTTCCCATAGACAATAAGGGTACCCAGTCATTAGGTTGTTCCCGAATCGGAAGAGTTTCTACTACTTTGAATGATTTCCGTGCCAGGGAATCTGTCGTGTGAATACCCGGATCATAAATAGCTGCAATGAATTAAATTTTGAGGACATTAGGAACTAAATGAACCACCAGGGGTGTAACTGAAACAAACAAAATTTCAATGGAACCAGAAATTGTGCAGAAAAGCATAGGAGACTTAGAAACATGATTATAAATCAGCATGGACTGCTACTTGACACACAATCCATTGTTGAAGAGAAAATCATAAACCTCCATTTCCAACTCGTCATCGCCAGAAGATATAAAAACCAAATGAACAATTTCGATTCATATTTCTCGTGCTTTTCTTTTCGAAATACATATATAAATATGATTCTCTTTCACAAAAGAACTAGCATGATTGAAAATTGAAAAGAAGATAAAGATTGCGAGCAATAATATATAGCCATTTATCAGCAGACGCTTACCTCCAAAGTTCTTTGTAGCAGCATCAAGTATACTACCAAAATGTTGTTGAAGATCCTCTAAACCAAGTACACTCCAAGTGATGCATTCTCTCTTTAATGCCTCTCCCCTTCTTTTATTTTCTGAAAGAGACACAACAAGGCCTTTCTGATATGCTCTCGCAAGATGTGCTTTGTTTTTGGTATCGTCAACATCCGGCAATGATTTTTGTCGACTTGAATAATCTAAACTAAGAACACTCTTAGTAAAGCATTCTCTGTTTAATCCCTCTCCTGAATCTTTCATCTCCGAATTAAACACTATAAGGCCACTTCGATCTGCCCTCTCAAGATGTGCACTGCTGTTTGGAGCATTAAAATCCGTCGATGAATCAACCAAACTAAGTGCGCTCTCAGGCATGCACTGTCTCCTTGATGTCTCTCTCGTACTTTTCCCCTTTGAATTAGACACAAGAATGTCACTCTGGAACGCCCTGTTACTTGTTGCATCAAAATCCCCCAATGGTTTTTGTTCTGATGAATCAAGCTGCACAATCTCTCCTCCAACTGCTACGGCCATAGGCTGAGGTGAAGATGTGTGAAGGCATAAATCGATGATTAAAGGGCGCAGTAGAGCAGCATCAACTCTGTCAATGTGGTTGTGGTTGGTTGTAAGTATGATGATCCGCTCATCCGCACAGTTCGACAACAAGCCATGAATGATTTCCAACAAACCTGAGAGCATCAACTGCTGGAAAAATAGCACAAAAACAATGGCATTAGATTAAACAGAAACATCAGCATTTTCATAAAGATCTCCAGTTATTGAAGATGGCCTCTTTTGGCCGCAGAGAGCCCGGAGCTGAGGTTTCAGTGTAAGATCTTTACAAAAGCAGGGGCATATGACACAGATAGTGAGAATGGAGAGTTGTAATCTTTAAGTCGCAATATTGGGTAGAACTATATTACCCTTGTGATCGATCGTAGGCAAATGGGCACAATGCGGAAGCACGCATATCTTGGGTTGTCGTGTTTGTGTGATTATTTCATTTTCTTTATTGTTCGTGGTACATTGATTCATCTTGTTTTGCATAGCTAGATCAGAACATATACATGGTTATATAAGCAGTATAAACATTGCTACATATAGCTACCTAAGTTTCATGCAATATGGCAATATCAAAATTCAACGACGGATTCCAAACAATTGCTAGAGCAGCAATAATAAAGGGAAAACAAAGAAAAATATAGCGAAGGGCCACTGAAATAGAGTCGGCATTACTTCCTTTAAGTGATCTTTTGTTTACTTTTTTGTCAAATTATTTTGAGATCAATCATTTGCCACCACGAAAGGAATGAGAAAAGTATAAATATATGGACCGAAATTCGAAAACAAAAAAAAAGGTTCAGATAAGATAAGACCAAACTTTTGTTTAGTGATTTGTCAAATTATACGGGCTCAATCATTTGTCTCGACCAGAGGAATGAGAAACATATAAATATGGATTGAACAAGAAAAAAACAGTTTAGATAAGCCGAAAGTAAAGACCATAAAGGTTGCTGTTTCAAGTTTTTTTTTCCTTCTCTCTTTAGTGAATTATTTTTGCTTTTGGTCATATTTTCTTTTGGAATATTCTTGTCAAGACGAATGATGAATCCGAAGAAACTAACGTGAATTTGAAAACGATTCACAAAAACTAAACTAGTACCGAAACATTAGTGTCAGAGCAACATAACCACAATTATGGAGTGCATTTTTGTTCAACCTTCTTAAAAAAGGATTACCATTACCCTCCCTTTTATTGGTTGAAATAGTGTAAGTCACATCCCCGCAATACACTTTTTGGTAAGGATGTCATCACTTTTTGTGGGATCCACACTACCTTAACCAATAGGATGGAGCGTTATAAGATGTGAGCAAAATTACATCCACAAATATATGAAACTTGCTAATACTCCAAAAACCAGGGGAAGAGGTGCACTTCAAAGAGATCGAGAAAAACAAATAGCTAACCTCATTCTTGAGATTGGGTAGCATCCCAACCCAATGATCAAAATCTTTAATTGCAATTAAGGAACGATTCTTGATGGAGACCAGCACATTCGTCAATTCCTCAATGGAGGACATACTGGTAAGACCCAAATCATGGATGTCAAATTCAAGACAGTTCGCCATGTAAGCCATTAAGCTCGATCTGTCAGTACAAGGAGGGTCGTACAACAAGTAACCCCTCTTCCAAGCCTTGCCTACCCTCTTGTAAAACTCCTTCTCCCTCACAAACCTCAACAAGTCATAAACTATGCTCTCATTTTCTGGGTCTGTACCCAACTCTACAAACGTTGCCGGCTGTTCGTATTCCATTGAATGTAAACGACCCCTTCCCTGTCTGGGGTCGATTGAATTTTGTTCTGTTGAATCATCTGAACTAAGTGCACCCTTAGTTAAGCACTCTTCGTTCGATCCCTCTCCCATTTCTTTCTTTGTTCTCTGAATTAGACTCTCCCACTGTCCCTTGTATGCCTCTACCGCATTTTTCTTCTTTGAAGACACAAGAACACTGCTCTGATATGCCCTGTTGTTTGTAGCATCAAAATCCACCAATGGTTTTTGTTCTATTGACTCAAGCTGCACAATTTCTCCACCATCTGGTAAGGCTATAAGCTGAGGTAAAGCCATATGAATGTCAGTCTCCATGTTAACAAGAGGCAGTAGAGCAGCATCATGTGGGTCTCTGTGGTTGGTGGTAGATACAGTGATCCGCTCATCACCATAGCTCGACGACAAACCATCAACGAACTTCAAGAAAAATGAGACCGTCAATCGCAGCAAAAATAACACAACAGCAATGGGATTAGATTGAAACAACATCATCATCATAAAGCTCAACCATTCCTGAAATTTTTCTTTATCTCAAAATCTACGCTTTTTAGCCCACTTCAACAAGTATTAACTATGATTAGCACTGACAATAAGAAAGTCCCCAGATTATGAGAGCTGTTGTGAAGAGGCCATCTTCCAGAGGCAGAGAGCCCAGAGTTAGGGTTTGGGTGTGAGAACTTTACAGAAATAGGGAGACACAAGACAGAGGATGAGAGTGGAGTGTCATAGGCACATTTGTAAAGCGCCGAAGCACGTATACAATGGATTCCGTGTTGGTGTGATCATGTTCTTTATTGTTCCTGGTACTTTGATTCTCCATGTTTCACATAACTAGAGCACAACTTATACATGGTTAAATAAGGAATACAAACATTGGTACAGACTACAGAGAGCTATATATGCTTCTTCCAATATCCAATTTAAAGACCAATCTGAACAAACTTGAGATGCAAAGTAAAGAGATGCAAAGTAAAGGGGAAAACAAAGGAAAATATAGCACTTTGATGAGTCATTAATTAATGGGGCATTTCATGTGGAAATCCCCAGCAGAATCAAGTGTCAAAATCCTACAACCTACTATTATGAATTTTGCTACAACTAGTTAACCAGTGGACGATTTGCATTATTAACAAAAACAGTGGTGGACAATAACATATAGCTTACCTCATCCTTGAGATCGAGAAGCATCCCAGCACCATCATCAAAATCGTCAGAATCAGAATCAGAATCGACAGAAATAGAATCGTAAAAACCATCAATATCTTCACTCGTCAGCTCCGAGAGGGCCAGACTCTTACGTTCCAGCAACAATTCTTGTTTTGTTAAATCATCATCACTAAGTACACTCTTAGTTAAGCATTCTCCGTTTAATCCCTCTCTCGTATCTTTATTATCTGAAGTAAACATAATAGGGCCGTTCTGATATGCCCTCACAAGATTTGCTCTGTAGTCCGGAGCAACGAAATCCGTCAATGATATTCTTGTCCTTGAATCATCTGAACTAAGTACACTCTCTGTCATGCACTGCCTCTTTGATGTCTCTCTCATATTTTCCTTCTCTGAATTAGACACAAGAACGCTGCTCTGATATGCCCTGTTGTTTGTAGCATCAAAATCCACCAACGGTTTTTGTTCTGATGAATCAAGCTGCACAATCTCTCCTCCATCTGGTAAGGCTATAGGCTGAGGTGAAGAAGTGTGCATGTATGCATCAATGTTTAACGGGCTCAGTAGAGCAGTGTGATATCGGTCTCTATGGTTGTGGTTGGTGGTAAGTACGATGATCTGCTGGTTCCGAATGCGGTACAACAACTGCTCAATGATTTCAAACAAACCCGAGCGAGTTAACTGCAGGAAAAATAACACAACAATGGGATTAGATTAAAACATGAATGGGATTAGATTAACACATGAGCATTTTCTTAAATAGATTGAATTATTAGCTAACCACTCGTACATTTTCATCATCACAAGGCTCTACCACTTGTACATTTTCACTTATATCTAAAACTACACTGTCTAGCTAGCTAACGTCCGCAAGTATTTGCTATGATTAGCGCTGACAATAATTTCTTAAATAGACGGAATACCTTCTCTAAGGAATTCACATTGAGAGAGCTGTTGTGAGGTGTCTTCGATTGGTTGAAAAACATCTCAAGTTACTGAAGAGGGCCTCTTTTGGCTGCGGAGAGCCTGGAATTACGGTCTCAACTTTACAGAAACATGGAGATGTGACACAGAGGGTGAGAGTAGAGTTTTTTGATCATTATGTAGCGATTGTGGGTTCAACTTTCCTACCCTCGTGGTCGTAGGCAAACTGGCCCATTGCTAAAGCATGCATACCCATAATTTTAAATAGCGGTTGCAATCGCAGTGTAGCTGTAACTAACATATCGAATAGTACGCAACAGAAATTGGGTGTAATGGTCGTGAATTTTCTTAAATCATTAGCAACCCATATAAATACTAATGGTTAATGGATACATTTTTTCCCCTCTCTGACTTAATTTGTCATATTTTAACTAACCTTAGGACATAATAACACATTTTCTTCATTTGAAAGGTATCATTTTAATAGTTTTTACGCATATAAATGCCAAAATAATTTAGTTATGCCGCGTGTTACAATGGATTATTTCCCTCCACCACCGTCCATCAATCCTTGCTTGTTTTGACAATTTCTTAAGCCTAGGAAATAGAAATATGTGTTTTAATTGAGTCCTTTCACTAGCCTCCCACTTTACCCGTTACTTTTATCTC
Source organism: Vaccinium myrtillus (assembly GCA_016920895.1). Classification (NCBI taxonomy): domain Eukaryota; kingdom Viridiplantae; phylum Streptophyta; class Magnoliopsida; order Ericales; family Ericaceae; genus Vaccinium; species Vaccinium myrtillus. The sequence continues at coordinate 32,657,503 of CM029277.1, forward strand.
TCTATTGGAACATGTGTGACAGGCCACGAAGTCAGAGAAAACAAACCAATAAGCAAAAATCAAGGACACAAAGATTTATGCGCCCCCCAGCACTAAGCAAGAGAGGATTCACTATGAACGGAGAGAAGTACAAAGAGCCAACTATATCCGTAACTCTGCTTGAAGCAACCAATAGATATCTAGGAACAAATCTCTATTAGAAATCCTAACAAAGCATTTATGTCTCACATAAATGAAAGAGACGACTCCAAACCCTAGATATCTCAAATTCTAAGAAAAGACCAACCAATGGAACAACCAAAAAATCCTAACACACTACGGGAAACCCCATGGTGGCTCCCTCAAAGGAATTCACTCAAGAAGTCCTCCCAAAACCACCTTCGCACGGAGATCCTAGAAACCATCCTACATATCAGAAGGCTTCTTCAAACTTCCCCCAACAAAGCCTTGGTTGCTCCTTGTTGCACCGAACTTCTCAACTTTGAAGCGAGTCACCGTTGAAAACTACCCCGAATACACAAACCCAGTGGAAAACACAAGCCTCGATTTGAACCTAGAGTTCTGATACTAGTTTTTGATTGGAGTTTGTGCGATGCATCGATCCTACCACAGCGTGCGCAAGGCCCAATTTGATTGGAGAGCTGCATTAGAAAGTCCGCCACATAGATTGGGCCCAATATATATTGAATGACTCATATCCACTTAAAAGGCTAAGCCTTCTAAGTGGTGAGTCACCCAATTGTATATTAAAGTTCAACCATTTTTATTTTTCCAATGTGGGACTTAACATTCACACATGTTCTAACAAATCTCCCCCTCATGTGTGAACCGTACATTGAGCCTTGTTCTCTTTCATTGTATCAAACTCCCCCTTGATTCCAATCTACTACTCTCTGACCTAATCTCCCAAACTAGGCTTCTTTTGCACCCACTCCATCGATTCAGAGCTATCCATTACAGCCAGGGATGGAGGGACACAGGGGCAAGGGGGGTCACGTGCCCCCCCTCAATTTCAATTTTTTTTATTTTTTTATTTTTTATACAAATAATGGAAATCAAATCTAAACAAAAAATTGAGGAGAATTCCTAGATCCGTTCCTGCACCAATCCAACCCATCACTGTGGGGAATTCCTAGATCCGTCCCTACACATGTTTTTCTTATCCAAACATACATATGTTGGTCTACATATATTAATACATACATAAATATTAATATATAAATAAAATATTTGGATGTCGGTTTCCAGTTTCCCACATTTGCTACTTTGAATGTTAAGTTGGGGTTTGTGACTTTTGTCCCATTCTATATTGTTTATACGGAAAATTACTTGTAGACATTTTGGAAATTTAATTTTCGTTGGGTCTAGGGTTGAAACTTAATTCATACTAGGGTTTAGGCACTTTGAATTTAAGCACTTTGAAAGAGAAAAAAAAAAAACCCAAAATGCCCCGGTGGGAATTATTTTCTCAAAAGTAGACTTAGTGGTAATTGTCCCTTGTTTATATACAACCAAAGTTCCTTTATAGATTCTTCCAAATTCCAAGTAGTTAAAATCATTTATTTGAATGATAGGTTGGGCTTTTTAATTAGTGCTTTTTTATTAGAGTTTTGATTAGGGCTTTTTGATTGAGAGTTTAGGGTTTTTCAGATACATATCCTGATATACAATATGCTAATATTGCATAAGTTGAAAAATTGCATAAGGTGAAAACTAGTTTTGTATTGTTTTGCTACGCTTTAAATTTTTGTTAAGCTTAGTAGAAATTGGTGTCCCCACTGTAGGGAATTCCTAGATCCGTCCCTGATTACAACACTCTAAGATCGAATAACCCTCCTCTTAAAATTAGGTTTTCTCAAATAAATAAATAAATTCTCTCACTCTCTCTCCCTCTCACACACAAATTCTCCATCCGTTTCTCTCTTTTAACAAAAACTCCCAAAAATGGGCTCATTCATCCCCTTCCCAGATCTCAACTCCTTCCCTTTTTTTTTTTTTTGAACCGATGAAAATTAATCTCAACTCCTTCCCTGAACTCGTCGCCACTACTCTAAGACCCAAATTAGAACTAAAGCTTGAGCCCTTCGACGAACCACCACCCCAGCCCCTTGCTCTGCGAAAGCATTTCCTCTCTTTCCTCTTCTCTCTCTCTATAAAATACTAGGGATCAATCATGCCGGCGACGGACAACCAAGGTTCATTCCTGAACCGAAACAGCATCCGTCGCAACCAGGTTGTGTCCATGGACAACAACCACGAGCAAGAGCTCGAAGACCTCGACCTCTTCCAGAAACAAGTCGCCGATCGCTTCAACGGCCTGCTCCTCCCACCTCAAACACCTTCCGCCATGCCCTATTCGGCCTCCCCCGCCCCCCCCCCCCCCCCCCCCCCGCTTTGTTTAGAAACCTCTTCGATGCCTACCTCTACATTAACATCAACCGTTACGAGCTCTCGGGAGGAGTATTCTATGAACGGCTATTCTTCTCATTTGTCCGCAAATCACGCGTACGGTTCTCAACTGCCGAATTGGTATCTCTCTCACACGGATCAATCAAAACTTTAGGGTTTGGGGCAGCTGAGAGTGCAGTAATCAGATCACCCTTTTCAGAAACAGGCCCATTTCGAGGTTTTTGAAGCTTCGAGACTCCATTAATGGTATCGACTATGAAGCACCGACACTCATAGGAGGCCGTATTGCCGTATGGGACACGGGGACACGGTAGGGACACGGTTAAATACATATGGGACACGGCACATGGCGCGTCCTAATTTTTAAAATTTTTTTTGTTAGGGGACACGTTTAGGGACACAGCGGGGGTCAATCTGAAAAAAATTAAAACTTTTTGGGGTAAAGTTATAATTAATTAAAACTTCGGGTAAGAAGTGTAATTATCCAATATATATTTACATCCCTTCCACTCCCAGTCGACATAATCGACCAAGAGAAGATTAAAGCCCTAGCTTTGTCTGCTGGAAGCTTCAACAGGAGACAAAATCGATCCTATAGGTATCTCTCTCTCTCATCTCTGTTCCCTCTCTCTCTCGTCTCTGTTCTCTCTCTTAATCGTCTATGTTCTCTCTCTCTCTCTCTCTCTCTCTCATATAAGTACATATATATGTTTATATATACCCTGTGGGCTATGGCTGTGGATATGTGACTCAGTGACTGTATACAAACGAAAAATATACATATTTGACTAACTGAATGTATGTATATTATTTATATTAATATTATATTACCGTGTCCCCCGCCATATTCGTGTTCCTTTTTTCAGAATTGCCGTGTCTGTGTCCGTATCCGTGTCCGTGCTTCTTAGGGTATCGAGTACTGGTTTCGAATTGGAAACGGGTGTGGGGTTTTGAGGTGCCAAGGAGGAAGTATTGGGATGGGATATTTTGGGGTTTATTAGGGTTTTGGGAGAGGGAGTGGCGGTCGAAGAAATGCTGAATTCTGAACTTGGAAGGCTGGGAGTTTTTTATTTGATTTCTTGGACGCAAAGTTGAGTTTTTTCTTTGGAGGCATTCTGAAGTCCAATGCAACTAGGAATTAGGGTTTTCGACCTCCCAAATACATTACTCATCTGCTGAAGAGAGAAGATAGGGAAAGGGCATCTTTGTCCAAAAAAATATTATCCATCCATAATATCCATTTTTCCGTCCAAAATGTTGACAAATTTTAACAAATTTGGACAGAAGGGGTGAAGTTGCTGCGTTTTGAAAGTTGAGGTTGAGGGGGTCATGTTGGCACGTTTTTTAGTTTAGCGGGTCATGTTGCCAAAACGTGATAGTTGAGGGGGTGTCCTTGCAATTAAGCCCTTTAATTTTGTTCACTTAAAAAGTTGAAATTCTTAAAAAAACCAACATTATGGGAGGGAGGAAGTACTAAAGACGATAAAGATAGTTTGAAACTTTTTTTTATCTTTAGTTAATTTTTTTTTTTTTTAGTTTGGTCATGATTTTTTTTTACCTTTTAAACTACTCTCATCAAAACGGATGATTAATCCAAAATGTTAAATTGAATCTTAGAAAAATTCAGGAGAAAAAAAAACGAAAAAATATTAAAAAAAAACCTAAGTATCAAAATGATATAACAATGAACATGAAACTTGCTACTACCACTTAACCTGGGGACGATGTGCACTTGAGGGGGAAAAAGAAAAATTGGTCATGAAAAACAAATAGCTAACCTCTTTCTCGTTTCTCAAAGACTTAAACTCATTCTTTAGATTGGGATGCATCCCAAACCACTGATCGAAATCTTTAATACTCCCTCCGTCCGGATTTGTTGGTCCGTTTTGGGGATTCCAACTTTTTTTCCATTACTTTTTGTCCACTACTTTTTGTGTAACTTTTCCATATTTTAGCCTTTAACTTTTGAAAATGGACAAACATTTTCGGACTTGAAAAAGTATGTTTGTGGACCAACAAATCCGGACGGAGGGAGTAGCAATTAAGGAGAGATTGTTGATGGAGGCAAGCACATCCTGTAGTTCTCGGATGGAGGACAACCCCGTAAGATCCAAATCATAGATGTCAAATTTAAGATAGTTGGCCATGGCAGCGATTAAGCTCGATCTGTTTGTACCAGGAGAGTCGTACAACAAGTAACCTCTCCTCCAATTCTTGCCTATCCTCTTGTACAACTCCTTGTCCCTGACAAACCTCAACAAGTCAGAAATTATGCCCTCATTTTCCGGGACCTTTCCCAACTCCGCGAAGGTCGGTGGCCGTTTGAGTTCCATTGAATGTGACCAATACCTTTCCCGTCTGCTATAGACCTTCACCACTTGGTTTTCTGTAGCATCAAAATTCGGCAACGGATATCCTTTTGTCGAATCACATGCCTCTCTCGTATTTTCCTTCTCTGAATTAGACATAAGAAGCCTATTGTGATATGTCCTCTTACCTCCATCTGGTAAGGATGTAGGCAGAGGGGAAGACGTGTTAATGTAAATATCCATGCCAACAGGGCACAACGAAGCAGCATCATGTTGATCTCTGTGGTTGGTGGTAAATACAAAGATCCGCTCATTATCACGTCTCAAAAACAGGCTATTGATTGCTCTCATCAAAAGCTTGGCCTCAAGCTGCATAACATAACAGCAATGGGATTAGATTCAAACAACGATAACATCATCATAAATCTCAACCACTTGTAGATTTTAATCTGTTTCATAACCTACAATCTTTATCCCACGTTCACAAATATTGACTTGAGCTACACATTAAACAAAAAAGAGAGAGAGAGAGAGAGAGAGAGAGAAGAAAAATATAAGCATTCATGTGTCATTAATTAACTCAACTCCTGAGGCCACCAACTATTGTGAAATTTGCTCCTACAAATTAACCTGTGGACGATTTGCAGGTAAAAAAAAAATAGCTAACCTCATCATTCTTGAGATTGAGAAGCATCCCAGCACCCTGACATAAACCTTCAATAGCAATTACGGAGCGGTCCCTGGTGGAGAGCAGTGTATACTCCAGTTCCACCATGGAGGAGAAACTCGTAAGATCCAAATGATAGATGTCAAATTTAAGATAGTTGGCCATAGCGATTATGCTCATGCTCGATCTATCAGTACCAGGAGAGTTGTACACCAAGCAATTGTCCTTCTTCGAAGCCTGGCCTATCCTCTTGCAAAGCTCGTTAGCCCTGACAAATCCAAAGAAGTCAGAAATTATGCCCTTATTTTCCGGGTCCATTCCCAACACCTCGAACGTCGCTGGATGTTCGAGTTCCATTGAATCCCAACAATTGTCCTCTTTTATTCTGAGATTATCACTGTAGCACCATTTGTATCTCCTTAACTCGTCACGAATTTCCGGGTCCAATTCCAACTCCTCCAACGGCCGGTGACGTTGGAGTTTTGTATCCCAAAAAACCTCTTGCCCTACCCGTCTGGTGTAGACCTTCACCGATGCCCTGTCCTTGTCCTTATTTTCCTTCGAATTGGCAAACACCCCATAAAGTATGCTCTTATTTTCCGGGTCCATCGCCAGCGTCTCGAGCGGTGCCGGATTTTCGAGATCCTTCATTCCATCTCCGGTGCACAACTTCACCGCCTTGAGCTTATTTTTCTCCGCTAAACGAGACTTGCTCATTAATCTTTCCTCGGACCTCAAGTCAACGCTCTTCTCAGAGTCGGGCTTCTCGCCTCTTCCATAGGACACCCTCGGGTCTTCTTTCTTCGAAAGTGTTGCCCCCATTTTGGTGGGGGATTCAGGGGAATAGTGGTCCTTGAATACGTTCACCGATAGCTTCTTGTTGTCCTTATTTTCCAGAGGTGAAACAGATTTCTTCCTCATAAATCTTCCCTTCGACCTCCCGTCAACGCTCATCTCAGAGTCGGGCTTCTCGCCTCTTCCATAGGACACCCTCAGGTCTTCTTTGTTGGAAAGTGTTGCCGCCATTTTGGTGGGGGAATATTAGAGGTCGCCGGCGTCTAACGCTTGCTCACCAGAGGGAGTGGTCCTAGAAAGAATACGAAGGTGAAGTAAAGGGTCTTCGCTGGGGATAATGTTGGACAGCCACCGGACAGGTAATCGCACCACCGGAAGGCTTCCCAAACCCCTTCTAATTCTGATCGGACAGGTAATCGCACCACCGGACAGGTAATCGCACAACCATTTTGTTAAATTTGGTTGGTTTCATTCAGATTGGTGTTTACGTTTTAGAACAAAGAGTCTTCTTATATTCGTTTTGCGAAGAGCCTTTTTGGTCCCTTTGCCCTTTTTCTTTTTCTTTTTTTAATTTTGGTCCTTCACCCTTTGGGTTTGTCAAAGTCTAGGGCGGAATTACGAGGGGGGCGCTGACAGAAGACCCCGGGTCCCAACCTCCGACAAATATTAGGTAAGTAAGTGGGATATCCCTTCATTTGTGCTCAGTAGAGATAGGATTAGGCTATTTGGTTAGTCTTTTGTAATTTCTAAGGTTTGGCCCTGGGTTAGACGATTGCTTTGTGGTTTGTTATAAAATTTTAACTTACCCAGAAAAAAGTAAGTGGGATAAGATTCTTCTCTCTTCTTTGTACCTAAATCTTCCAAGTTCAAATCCCTCCTATGCCATTAGTAGTAGAGGTGCAAACGAGCTGAGCCGAGCCGAGCTTTGTAGTGTTCGAGCTCGGCTCGTTAAGTAAACGAGCTGAAAAATCGAGCTCGAACTCGGCTCGGTCATAAACTAGCCGAGCCCTTATCGAGCCGAGTCAGGGTAATTTACTTAACGAGTCTTCTTAAACGAGTCGAGCCTATGTAATCGAGCCGAGCTTTTTCGAGCCGAGCCGAGCTTTAGCAAGCTCGTTAACTAAACGAGCCTAAAAATCAAGCTCGAGCTCGACTCGTTTACTTATCAAACCGAGCCGAGCCGAGTCACAAGTTGCTTGCGAGTAGCTCGGTTCGTTTGTAGCCCTAGACTACTTGTATGGATTTGTGTGGAGATTCTTTGGCCAACTAGTCGGCTAAGTGGTGTTGAGGTGACGGTCTGTCCTCTTCGGACACAAAGTCAGCCCTGAGATTCACAGAGTCTAAGATGAACTTCTAAAACTGGACCCTATGATTACTTTTAAAAAAATAAAATAAAAAACTAACCTCAAATTGAGATGAGGCTATGTGAACTATAGTTTTTTTTTATTTTTTTATCTTCACATAATTTCATACGAGTATTAAACAGAGGTCTTGTTTCGTAGATCTCATCAAGTAGGTTCCAAATATGTAATTTCTTTGAAATAAAAAAAAATTAAAAACCATTTTTAAATTTAGAGAGAGAGAGAGAGAGAGAGAGAGAGGCGGCACGCGCATAAAGAGAAAAAAATGATTGAAATAAAGAAATAATTATTTATCAGGGTTGGAATGGGTACGACGCAAAAAAAAAGGGGGCTGGCCTCTAAAAGCCCCAAAAATAATAGTGGAGAAGGAAAAAAATGCCCAAGAATTGAATCTTGCACCTATTGGATAGGGAAACTAAGGGGTTCTTTGGCTAAAAAAACCATTTTGGTTTATTTTTCGTCTTTATTCACAAACTAAGCGATATATTAAATCGGTCCTGCTAACGGAAACCCACAGGGCTTTCATTAAGCACAAAAAAAGACACCATCCAATACACTTTTTACACTTTTATCCATTTTTATACACTTTTTACACATTTCAATACACATTTTAAACCTTAACAGAAGCCCACTAGGCTTCTTTTAGCATATTCAATACTCCCTCCGTTCCATAATATTGGTCCCCTACGAAACTACGTGCAATTTTCAAACTAAAAAATAATGTACTTATGAACATAATTTGTTCAGCAATATGGATCTTGTTTGATAGATCTCATTGTGAACTTTTAAACGGTGCAAAAAAAATTCAAAAATTATTTTATAGATGCGTTATTTTTTAGTTTAAAAATTGCACGTAGTTTCGTAGGAGACCAATATTATGGAACAGAGGGAGTATTAAATATGTATTACATACCTGGGTATACCTATCTGGACCCTAATTTTGGGAAAAAAAATCGAGGGCTTAGGAAATTTCTAATTCCACATACGAACACGTACACACCGTTGCGTGGCCCTAGCAAACCTGCAGTTTTTACAGATTACTTGGGTATGCACAGAGTGACTCTGTAAAGTCCAATTTGAAATTCTACACAAAAAAAATCTGAATCGTTTATTAATTCGTGTGTATTTGCTTTGCGAAAGAGCTGTTTTGGTCCCTTTGATTGCGGTGAACCCTTTGCAGAAATTAAGGGGTTCGACATTTAAGGTCTCTTTTTCTTGCTTTTTTTTTTTTTTGTCTTTTACTTTGACGATTGGCACGGATTTAGCGTCAGCTTACCCACTCCAACCACGAAGATGAGCCACAACTACAGTGGAAATTCTAGTAGTTGGTCAAAGTAAAAAAGTTTCTAATGTTGAGGGACTTGGATCCTCTGTTAATCTCTCTCACAACCCATGAGCTTTTAATTAAGGGGTATCAGGAGCCTCATTTTATTACTTTTTAAATTTATTTATTATATATTTTGACTTTTGTGTTATGGTTGGAACGTTTTTTGAATTTTTAGAGTATTTGGGAGATGTGTACAGAACGCCTCTTCCAACAGGAGTAGTATTTAAGAGAAATATGCAGATGAATTCTATACGTTTTTTATGATAATCAAAATAGGAAAAATAAAAGGGAAATGATTTTCAAACCCCCTTTTATCTCCAAATACTCCCTAGCTTTTTTGTCTTTATTTACCTTAAAATTACCAAATTACACTTACCTCATGAATCACTTTTTGCATATGAAGAACAATTTGGTACTTTTAAGGAAATAAAAACAAAAAAAGAAGTGTTTGGAGACAAATTGGGCGTGTGAAAATCATTTTCCTATTCACATTGCCTTTTACTATTTCTACTCAACTTTTTGTGTTTCAAAATGTAAATGCACTTAATTTCAAGCATAAGAAACTCGAAGCTTGGTCACAGGACACGTTACATGTTCGGATGAGGTCTCCAGACTTGGTTTTCCCACTGTAGCAAGATGTGATAGGTTGAAAATAAGGGGGAGCGAGAGATAGAATATAAAGAGTCAAACTAGATTGTGCATAGAATTTTTTTAGAACCCAGTAACCCACTTAAGAGTTCCCCAAAAATGATCCAAGTCGATCATTAATTTTAAAATATTATTTCAAGCGACATTGTAAAAAAATTAACTCAATTAGATAACGATAATTACTTTATTCAATCTTCTAAATTTTCATGGAATATAAGATCTTTGAATTTCGAATAAAAATTAGATAATTAGAAGATTGAATAAAGTAATTATCGTTATCTAATTGAGTTAATTTTTTTCCAATGTCGCTTGAAATAATATTTTAAAATTAATGATCGACTTGGATCATTTTTGGGGAACTCTTAAGTGGGTCCCAAAAAACTTCTATGCACAATCTTGTTTGACTCTATATATTCTATCTCTCTCTCTCCCTTATTTTCCACCCATCACATCTTGCTAGAGTAGGAAAACCAAGTCTGGAGACCTCATCCAAACACAGGTGACTTGTTTTAAGGTTAATCAACAGGCCCATTAAGGTTAAGGTTGTGACCTCTGCTTTCCTTTTTTCCTCTACTCCATTTTTTTTCTTATAAGTTTAAAATCACACTCAAAATAAACTCTCAAATATAAAAATACTCTCATAAATATATGGGACCATATAAATTGGTAGTGTTGTATAGGAGCCCAAGAGATTTATGTAGTATGTGTTTGTATCAATGTGTGTGCCGTTTCGAGTGTGGTTAGTAGACTTTTTGTTTTTTCCTTCCCAATTCACAATATTACGAAAATCATATTACTCAATTAGTACTTTCTTAGAAATTTTGCATTTAAGAAACACAATAATAATGTACAAGTGATACATTCATTTTACATTTGATTAAAAAAATTTATCTCAATGGCAAAAAATTGAAAACAAATCGAGCGAGCTAACACGATTTATTGGTTTTTCACACAAATCATAGTTAAAATACGAGAATACTTTCTTATTTTCTTAAAAAAAAAGAAAAAAAAAACTATCATACTCTTTTTGCGTTTATTTTTTTTTATAATCGTATCCTTTTATTTTGAATTTTTGTAATTTTGTTATTTTTCTAACAAGATTCTTGAAGATGTAGGGAGCTTAACATTGTGAGTTTGCTTCAGACCTCTAATATAACTCTTGAATTTTTTATAATCGTATCTTTTCATATTTTATGACTTTATATTGATAGGGCAACCAAGCTAGGGGTTGGGCAACCCAAACATCGGGCCCAGCACCGAGTCAATATTACAATTTCAAGGCATGTGAAAATCACTAATCCGAAATATCGATATATCTATGATTTGAGGTATATGATAGATGGTACTATAGAGTTTATTAACCATTGTTTGAAATGTACATGAAGCCCTACCACTTCAATGCATAGTGGACAATGAGTATACCAAAAGTAAACTTATTCTGGGCATTAACATCAGAAGCGAAACCCACAAAACTTTCTACGTGAGACCATGACTGAATCACTAAAATGAAACCATGGGTGAATAATTGAATTGTACGAGAGAGAGAGAGAGAGAGAGAGAGAGAGAGAGAGAGAGAGAGAGAGAACCGCGACAAATGCAGCGAAGGGAATTCGCCAGGGTAGAGGTGAATCAGGAAAAGGAAGAGAAATTTAGATGAATCGTGAACTGGAGTGCGCAGTTATAAAATTGAATTGAGCAGTTATTTAACGGAATTGAGCAGTTATTTACTGTGTTTGTACCTACATCCGATGTAATTCGGAGTACTAATTTTCATAGGCAGTTTAGGTATTAAAAAGATCGACACAATGATGATAATCAACGGAAAAAAAAAAAAATTTCGTCTCTGTAAAACCAACAATGATCATCAATGAAATTCTTCTTCCTCCAAAAAACGAAAAATGTTCTTCGTAAAAGATTAGAATAAATTAAGTTCTACTTTTGCCCCCACCCCCTACAAAAAAAAGTACAAAATAAAAATAAAAAATAAAAAATGATTACTTTGATTAGCATAATTGCTTTCTGCAATTTTTTATTTCAAAAAGCAACTCTTTAGCAGCTAGACAGAAAGAAGAGATGCATTCAAAATAATGCTCAACCATTTGAAGGGGGGGAAGAAGAGAAGCCATAAAAAGCAGCAGCAGTAGCATAACTGGATTACCACAACCAAAACACAGATACTGAAGTCTATTCTCTAGGGGAAAAAGCAAAATTGAACCAGTCTTGTAACATAAAAAACCACCCAAAACTCTCATGTAGCGTTCCGACAACATATGGCAGGAAGAAATAGGAAAATCAATCGTCATCCTCGATGACCTTGGTACCTAGTCCCTTCAACCCTTCTGCTGGGATTTCAGCAACGGTAACAAGAGAGTAGAGCTCTTCCTTTGCGTCTTCATCATCGTTCCTCTTGCGAGCAATGCGTACTCTGACCCGCCTTGGGACACTTCGGATCCCCCTGCTCCAGATGTGCTTGTTTAGCTTGACATCCACTCTCACATCCTTAGTCCCCATAGCTGTTTGTGCAAACTTTCTAATCTCCTTGATGGCTTTAGGAGCCTTCTTCTTGAATGTACTGTAATATACAATGGACAGCGGGAAAAAAGCATGATCACAATCTACCTCCAGAAATCAAACAAAGTTAATTTAGAACATCGTGGTGATTGTGTATAGTTAGTTTATCAATGTCCTTTTATAGATGAACAATATGAGACACAGATGAAAGAAACACACAGAGAAGGGATAGCCAGGAGATAAAGGCAGCACAGATAATTAATGATATAATGCTATCTTCCAAATCTGACACCAATCATCATGCACAATCAGCGAGATACATGCCAATATGGTTTTATATAGCCAGGTAAGAAGAAAGAGAAGAGCTTCAAGGTAGAACCTATCCTGCTTTATAGTCTGTGGCCCCAATTCGCACTAGCTGAGAAGAGCTTCAAGGTAGAACCTATGAACGTAGATCGCATATAGTGTGTCGATCTCATCACCTTACCAACCAGGGCGTATGTATACGAAACTGGTGCACCACCTGACTGAGATCTACGCTTCTTTGTCAACAACAGGAGCTGGAACAAAACCACCAATTGAGAAGACCACGATGTCAGGTAATGAGTCAGACGTAGCCTTATAGTAGGTCTTCTTTAGCAAGGGTCAAGTATAACTCTTCTTAAACGAGGGCTTCTGCAGCCAAGCCAGCATTCCTCCTTTACTAAGTAGGGCTAGGGGGCTAGGAGCGTAACTAAGGATTTAAGGCTTTCAGTCAGGATGTTCATTCCTTCTCTTAATAGTCTTAATAGAGCGTAATCACAAAGATTGAGAAGAGGGATGAGATCGCCCCTATGTAGGCTTGCTCCTCTTGGCAGCCTTCTTCAAGTAGGCTTCTTTCTTCGATAACGCTTAGGAATTCCTAGAGCCCTTAAGCTTCAAGGCAATGTTTTGAATTCCACAGGAGAAAAGCCATCAAATACGAGTTCCAACTGAATCCACCACATGACCATGGAATACGGAATACCACACAACCTAGGCCGGAGACTAAAAATGGAATGAAGGTGATGGGAAACTAGACCCATAACCAATCCTGAGGACATGGGGGTGGAAAAGAAATGCCGTCAAACCCATTTAAAAAAGCCATTGACTCGTCAGAGATGCAAGCATGTCTGAAAGAATTAGGCAATGGAAAAAAAAGTGTGACCTCTTCACCAAACCCATGTCTGAAACAAGATTCTCACCAATATAAGTGCATAATCTTTTTAATTGAGTTGTCAAGATTCATAATTCAAAAACCACCAAGTCATATGACATGGATGAGATAGAACATCAGATGACCTCTTTGAAATCCTTGTAGCAAATAGCAATAATACTTGAAAATATGCGCTGGAGCTACTTCGTTAACTCTTTTTTAAACTGCGATCACTAAAAACTGAAAATTTAGAGGCAAGGCCATGCTTTCAGTTCAGAGCTCAATACAAGTTAGGATCTCGAAAGGAAGGCCAATGATAGCTATTTTATATGGATCTAGACAATACAAGCAGCCACAACAAATTAACATTTTACATATATACAACTAGAACTTTCCACATGATTATGATGCAGCTATTTCAAGTCAACATCACTGCGCATATATGTGTGCAGAGGAATATACATGATTGCAACAATACATAGAAGAGAGAGAAGTTGTTACCATCCGTGCAAACGCTTGTGGAGGTTGATGGTGTACTCCCTAGTCACCACCTCTTCCTTCCTTCCTTTCGTCTTATCCACCATTTTCTCCTCTCTCTCTCTCTCTACTCAGCAATTCCTGCACTCAACCAAACACACAATGATAAGCTCAAAATTTTAACGAAAATCGTTCTCAATCCATGGAATCTCGATCGCCATAACTTCCATTTCTTACGAATAACATCAGCCAAATCACGGAAACATCATAGACATAATCAAGCCCAAAGAGACGAAATCAGGCATTTGTTCAGAGAGAGAGAGAGAGAGAGACCTCTAGGGTTTGCAGGGCGGCAGCGGGAGGAGCCGATACTGAAAGCTGAGACAGAAAGAAGAAGAGAGTATAAAAGAAGCCCTAGTTGTTATACCCTAGCAGCAAAGGGTATAAGAAAACTGGGCCTGGATATTCTTGTTTCGATAACATAACAGGCCCATGGACTCTCAGAGGTTTTGGATTTGGGCTTGCACCCCTGCTTTGGTTTGGCCTTTGTAAAGCCTAATACATAGCCCCGTCGCTTGAGTAATTGTATAAATAACACCCAAAATTGAAATAGAACATTCGTTCATACAGTGAAACTAATTAGATTTATCTCATTTGCATCCATCAATTTTCTTCTATAACTTTATTTGATTTATAATTATTAATTTATAAATTGGTTGGGTATAAATTTTTTACTCATTGTTGTTTATCATAAATGGTCTTGCTAATATCGTCCTATTAGGCATAAGATAATATAACAAATAAGTTTGGATATCCATATGTTATCACGGATATCAATACATTTTTCTCGGATATCAGTACATTTTCTACACCTTATCCTCCGTTGATGGTAGCATTTTATTTATTTCGAAACAAGTTTTCTCGACATGGTCAATTGAGTGCCCCCCACTACATCAAATTTCTGGGTCCGCCACTGCATAAAATATTTTTTTAAATTATTACACCCACATTGAGATAGTATATATATACATGGGGGATCCATCCAAGATCCCGGATTTTCCCTTCCGTCCACACTTTCACTTTCTCGATTAAATTTTTATCATCCAAATCGTCTAATGTATTTAAAACATGTTTTTAAGGGTCAACACTAGAAATCATAAAATAAAATAAAAAAATTGACCGGGAAGAGCTTCATCAGATTATTTTTTCATAAAAACCTCATATGTACAGTTTTATAAACAGGCTCAAACAAGCGAGTTTTTCGTCATGAAAATAGCTAAAAATTGCCTTTACCTTGCCTCTCATTAACTTAAAAGATCACGGGCTTTATCCATGATCTTTGTACATTAATCAAGGTTTTAAAACCGTGGTTGATCGGGCCGTAATTAAAATCTCCAAGATTCAATCACGGTTTTTGCTCGTGATTAAAGGTATGTCCAAAATCGATATGAGAACTCGTAAGGCACGGTTGGATGAAAAAACGTGACAAAAAGTATTATAAGGTGACGGTTTGGATGCAAAACTGTGGTTAATTATTGTAGTACAAGATCACGATTTCGACACGGTATTCCATTAAAACCGTGGCTAATTATTGTACAAGATCATGATTTCGACACGGTATTCCATTAAAACTTTATCATATAAGATTAGAGTTTGAACAGAAACCGTGGTTTCTTGGAAAATGAAGATGACAAGTGTTTTTAAAACCGCGGCCGTTTCTCACGTTGGAAGAGAAAAAAAGGGATTGCTTTCAACCAAAAATGTTCAGACAAACAATGTCACGAAACTGATAAAGAAAAATGTTGTGAAAGCCAAAAGATAACTGCAAAAGAATACTCGTTCAACCCATCAACTAGTCTAAAAATCAGATGTATCCTGACAAATGCAGCTCAACCAACTTACCCAATATAAGAAATTCAATTTTTGATGTATCTATCAAAATGTTCATTTAATCTGGTTTTTGTGTAGATATGCTACTCTACGAGTTCTACAAGATGAACGGTTTATATTATAACAAAAAATACACGGTGAGGCCCACAACGAGCTCAACTCATCATCTGGATCATATACCTTTGTGCACTAATACATCAAATTGTTCCAATTTTGTCCCTTATTGCATTAGAACCTCAGGTTTGTGTGAACTTATTACTAGCTTTTAACTTCTTTTAATAGCGTGGATTAGACCCTGGAAATTCAATAAAATTAGCTTCATTGGATACCTGAAAAAACACCCGGTTGTCCCCCTAATCCTTCCTTCGTATGTACTCATTTCCTTTTCTTCTACTTTAGAGATTCTTTTTTAGTGTTCCACCATCAGCAACTTGAAAATGCAGTCCCAATCTATTTCCTACTCTTTTTTTATTTTTCCCCAGGAAAAGGAGGCTAAATGCCTTGCTTTGGAAATACGTTGGGCAAAATTAATTTTAGGCAAATTATGGATGTTTGGTTTGATCGAATTGGTACAAGCATGTGTGCTGAATTTACTTACAGAATGCATATGGCGATGTTGTTGTTGTTTATTTATTTATTTATTTTACTTTGGCCATTTCTGCCAAATTTTAGTATTTCAGAGTATTAAATTATTGTTGAGGCCTATTGTCGAGCCAAACATTTCCTACATAAGGAGCAACATTGCATCTGTCGAAATGACCAACGTAAATCTAGACGGCGAAAGTCGGTGTGTTGGATTTGGATAACCATTTTCTTCTGATGTGGAAAACTATGGCATCGGTCTCCCTGATCCCTTATAGTTTGCCATAGTAAGTGTTGGAATTTTGTGAATGAAACCGGGGCACTCGGAGGGTCTCCCGAGGCAACCGAGACCACCCCACGGATTCATTACTTTCACGTGTAAATGCTGAGTAACTCCCCTCTTGAAGGTGAAGATAATGGCAGCATAAAATCCCATTCAAATTCGGTTTAAGGGCAGGAGTTTCATAATCGAAATTGAATTGCTATTCATTGGCTGTTACATATGGTGGAATGAATTACAGAATTCATTGGCAGATTCATTACAGAATTCATTCCCGTATTGATGACTTCAGCTCCTCCAAACAGCTATTTAAACTCAGCTTTGGGTCATTGTTTCAAGATCAGAAATTCGAGCAACACTAGTACTCCTAAAATTCGTTCTTGTGAGAGAGAGGCAGACGAGAGTTTCAGTTCACCAAGGCTTCCAACGGTGGTGTTCCGGTGGTTGTGGTGCTAGCCGTTTCATCCTGGGACGAAGACGTCGGTCCGTCCTACAACACCTACGGTAGGCGGCGCATCTTTGTTAAGGAGAGTGTGTTACACACGACTCGGCCTTTTCAATCTACTGTTTGTATCTCTGTTTTTCATTTTCTGTTATTGTAATTTAAGTTGTATTCTGTTCATATTATATTTCAGAGGAAATTGTTATTTGGAATTTGGATTGCCACTGTATTTTTTCCAACAGTAAGAAGATATGAATTCCCAAAACTATGGCATCAAACCTCATAGTGTGCATTTGTACCAATTCGATTGACATTTCATTCCCATTATAGGCCACCAAATTTTCCTCAACACATTGCCAAAAGTGAGTGTGTGGTGAACATAACATTTGCATCAATGAATTGTGTGGGTCATTGTGTGGGGCCAAGAGGTTTCTTGCAGAGGAAATTACCAAGGAAATATAGACCAATATCATCAAGGCCTCGTTCAGTTATCAAGAAAGTATGAAAAAGGATGGGAAAATTAATTTTCCCATAACTTTTGGAGTGTTCAGTAGAAAAATGATGGGACCCACAAAAATATTTTCCCCACTAGGACTCACTTTCCTTCAAAATGCATCCTACAAAAAGGAAAAAATTATGTGTCGTGTGAAAGTTTGCTCCTGCCAATTACACTTTCCTGAAAAAATTCTTTATAAAGTGAACACTCACAGGAAAGTAAATTTTCCTTTCCTTTCCTTCACTTCATTTTACTTTTCTCAAGATTAACTTTCTTGTGTAACATTATTGACAAATGAACAGAGCCGAGATGTCAATGAAGGTCTTCTTTTCGAGTATAGGTAAACTCTCCTCATCTATTGTCGATGTTACGAAAAACATTGCAACATCAACCCCAGAAGACAAACCCCAACATCACGCGCATGTACCAATACAATCGCAATCCCAAACCCGTATGTGCCACCAAATTTCGCTCCACATATTTCCAAAGGAAGGTATTTGTTCATTCGTAGTTGAAAAAAAAAAAAAAGAAGTCCGATGCATCATTAATCCCTTGATCATACAACATTCCTTGTACAAAAATAGATGCATGGAGCATAATTTCAGAATTGTAAGACAAATTTGTTACCAATGTTCAGTTAACTTCATTTTTAGCAAAACTATAGTGAACAACGAACTCTAAAACTCTATCATAATGACAAAACTGTTTTTGTTAATGCCAAAACTATAGTGCATAAAAGACTTGTACCATGTGCAGAATGCAAGTCTTTGATACAAAACAATATTCGCACTAACAAAAATGGTTTGGGCATTATCACTAATTCACTACCCATTCTTAAGTACCTTTTCCTTTCTAATTTCCTCTCCATTTTCTTCTCCCTTTTCCCTTTCTAGAGTTTTCTTTTACAGAATTCTTTGTAAGTTTTTTCTTCTCTCTTTATGCTTGGAACCAAACGACTTGGGAGGGAATTTTTTTATTTACCTTTCCTTTCTTCCGTCTTTCCTATGTAGACCGTTAAAACACAAAACCGCCCCCTTCCACCTACAACGGTCCCCAAATCCATAGGTGGCTCTACCCTTGTGGTAGGGTGGTCACATAACACCCTAAACAAATTTTTTTGTTAAAATACATGTAATATTTTCACTTTTATTTTAGTTTAGTCCCTTTTTGAACGCCCAACCCAAAAGTAATTGAACACACTACGTTATACCCATAAAAATCAACCCAGAATCAATCTAATATTATCAACTCAATTAAACCTTATAGGCTGCTTCATAACTTCCCATAATTGGTCTATTGAACATCTTGAAATCTTTTATTATTATAAGATGTAAGCAACACTTATCAATCCAATACCTAATACATTACTCCAAAACATAGTATATATACACCCTTAGTGACAAAAAAACTAAAAAAATGGAGAGAGCAAAAGGTATCTATTGGTATCGATACTGTGATTCGGCTTCTCTATGACTAACAATCAACTTTATATATCTAAAATATGAAAAAGAGATCTTAATGAACATCGTCGTCTCCTTTGAGTCTTAGTTTACAAATAACTTGAATGAGGGAAAAACTTTTGAAACTAAATTACTTAAAATAACAAATACTAATAGTCCCACATAAAAGTAAGACAGTTCAAGTAGCAGAGGTAGCTTTCTCAAGGTGGAGGTGCGGAGCTTGCACGAATGCCCAAGAGCCGATGCCAAGGTCAACGAGGAGAAGGACACATGAGATACTTATCATTCGACTAATTACCCAGCAACCCTTTTATATAGCCTATATTTTACACTTAGTCACACTCGTAACAAGGCCTCATCCCAGTTTTTTATGGAGCAAAAACTTAGTTAAGGCCTGCTACGACTGTGAGAAGTGTAAAGTGTAGGATATATAAAAAGGTAACAGGATTCTTAGTTGAATGATACCAAGTGGAATGCTATCTACTGTGTCTTTCTCGTCGTTGGCCTAAGGATCACTTTCTGGACATTCGTGTGCTCTGCACCACCACCCTGAGAAAGCTGCTTCTGCTGCTTGAACTATATATCTTACTTTATGTGGGACTATTAACATTTGTTATTTTAAGTAATTTAATTTCAAAAGTCTTTCCCCTCTTTCAAGATCTCTGTAAACTAAGACTCAAAGGAGACCATGATGTTCATTGAACTTATTTTTAGTGAACTCCCTCTCTCTCCCTCTCTCAAAATCCTTTCCTCTCCCTTCTCTCTAACTCTCTCGCTCTCTCCAAAAGCCTCTAGCCCTAGGGTTTCAATTGGGGAGAGGTGGTGCCTCCTGCTAGCCGGCCTCCTCCCTCCCCTCTCTCTATCTCTCCCCTTGTTTTCCTTCATTTTCTTCCCCATTTTTCATTCTCTCCGCTTTATTCCTATTTGAAAATTGATTGGCAATGGTTACTCGGTGGTCGAACGTGATGGTTATGGTGGTCAATCCCGGCATCATGGATCTCAACACTCGTGTTTTTTTGATCGGTGTGGACGGATTTGGCGGTTCTCGTCGATCGGTTTGGAGGCATGGAGGTCTGACAAGGTCGTTTCTAGTACGATACTCTTCATTTCTTTCTGTCTTCTCCCTCCTCATTTTTTTCGACCCCCTTCCCTTGTATACTCTGTCGGTTCTCTATCACGCCGTCTTTTCACTCCTCGCTCCCTTAACGGCGAGGTTCATCTCTTGGTTTTGATGCTTGGCCTGCGTAGCCTCCCGCCGGGCAACGCTGTTGCGGTTCTGGTAATCACCTAACGGTTTGGTTGAGTGCTCGTGACAGCTTGGGTTCACCTTTACAGATCGTTTCTTAATTTCAGGGGTGTTGGCATGTGGTGCTTTGTAGTTCTGGAGGTGACGATCCGGCGGTGTGGTGGTGGTTTGTCTGAAGTGGATTGGCGGGTTGACGATATAGGTGATATAACTGTACAGTGTATTAGGGTTAGGTTTTAGGTTTTCTTGGGCTGGGCTTCATTGTTTATTTTGGGCTATTTGGCCTTAAGGTGTTTTGAGTTTTATTGGTTTATCCGAGCATTTTAGGCCTTCGGGTGTGCAGGGCTTTGTCCCTTTTGGCTATTTTCTTGGGCTTTATTAGTTTTATCTGGGCATTTTAGGCCCTCGGATGTTTAAAGTTTTGTCCATTTAGTTGTATTTTCAACTTCTAGTTGGAACCAATCTCCCTTCCCTTAGTAAATTTTTACTTTTGCTATTTATTAAAAAATAAATAAAATTAGTGAATGGGTTTGTAAGCAAAAAAGTCGAAAATGTAGTAACGACCGAATGGATATGTGCCCATATCTTGTTAACATATGTGGGCAATAGTGAACAAACATGTGTTGGTTGTTTTTGCAATCATTATCTTTTTATACAAAAATGAGACTTGCAGGCAATGAAAAGTTGAAAAGTCTTGAGAGCAAAGTGATCAAGGTTAACTTTTATTCATTTTTCCATCCCTGCTATTTTGGAATCCATGGAAAAAAAGAGAGACAAAGGAAAGAAAGACTAGCAAGAGATATTTTACCCAAAAAATTTACTATTAACAGTGAAAGTGGAAGGCAATCCAAAAAAAAAAAAACAGAGAGGAAAGGGGAAAGAAAGCACATTAATGATTTTTAATTAGATTTTTTTTCCTGCTTTAATCAATCATTTGCCTCGACGAAAGGAACGAGAAAAGTATAAATATATGGACCGAAATTAGAAAAAAAAAGTTCAAATAAGACAATACTCCATACTAAACTTTTGTTTAGAGTTTTGTCATTTTTGGGTATGAATCAATTGTCTCGACGAGAGGAATGAGAAAAGTATAAATATTGATCGAACAAGAAAAAAAATAGATAAGACGAAGCTAAAGACCATAAGTTAACTGTTTAAAGTTTTTTTTTTTTGTTTTTTGCTTTTTGTCATATTTTCTTTTGGAATATCTTATCTGACAAGAATGATTAATCCAAACAAATTAACGTGAATATAAAACGATTGATAAAAAAAAAACACTACTCCCTCCGTCCCTTTTTAAATGTAGACATTTTCATTTTGGGCTGTCCCTAAATAAGTGTCTGGTTTGAAAAGTTAATGGGTAAAAGTTTGTACAATTATCATTTTGCCCTTTGAAAAGTTAGTGGGTAAAGAGTTAATAGGTAAAAGTGGAGGATAATTTTGGAAAGTATGGGTAAAAGTTGATGTGAAAAGTGTAAAGTGGAGGAAAAAGTTGATGTGAAAGGTGTAATGATGATGTTTGTTTAATAAGTTGGATTTATGAAGTAACACATTTAAAAAGGGACGGAGGGAGTAGTATTCAGACGTTAGTGTAAAAGCAGCATAACCACAAATACTCCCTCCGTCCTTTTTTTTAAGTGTTTAACTTTTCATTTTGGGTTGTCCCTAAATAAGTGTGTGGTTTGAAAAGTTAATGGGTAAAAGTTTGTCCAATTACCATTTTGCCCTTTTGAAAAATTAGTGGGTAAAGAGTTAATGGGTAAAAGTAGAGGACAATTTTAGAAAATAGAGGTAAAAGTTAATGTGAAAGGTGTAATGATGATATTTCTTTAATAAGTTGGATTTATTGAAATAAACAATTAAAAAGGAACGGAGGGAGTATGAAACTTGCTAATACTCCAATTAACTATGGGAAGAGGTGCACTTCAAAGGGGTACCGGTCGATAGAGAAGAACAAATAGCTAACCTCATTCTCTTGAGATTCGGAAGCATCCCAACTCAGTGATCAAAATCTTTAATCACAATTAAGGAACGATTCCTGATGGAGACCAGCACATTCGTTAATTCATCATTAATAGAGGACAAACAGATAAGATCCAAATCATATGGATGTCTGTTAGCGAAAATCAATCACACACACTATATGAAATACGTAAAGCAGTAAAAGAATCAACATAGGATTTTTTGTGATTTCCCAAAACCGAGTACCTCCACATAAGCGAGAGCGAGTCTGTTATTTGATAAAAAGTCATCGAGGGTTTTTACAATAAAGAGTATTTGTAAGCCATACTCTATTTCAACCCTAATAATTCCGTACTGTACGACCCCCGGTTCGCCCCCCGCACCCCCCAAACTATTGGGCCTGGCGGCCCAGCCATAACAGTTGAATCCGTGATGCGCCAAATGCCTTGTTCCACTCTACTCCACTCGGCATCTAGCCTTTCCTAGAACTTCTCGTACCTCTGCAATATGAGCCACAAGTTCCAACAATGTCAAATTCAAGGCGTTTTGCCATGTAAGCCATTAAGCTCGATTTGTCAGTACAAGGAGGGTCGTACAACAAGTAACCCCTCTTCCAAGCCTTGCCTACGCTCTTGTAAAACTCCTCCCTCACAAACCTCAACAAGTCGGAAACTATGCCGATCAAAAAAGTCAGAAACTATGCGCTCATTTTCCAGGTCCATTCCAACCTCCGGCAAATGTCGCTGGCTTTTCGAGTTCTATTGAACGTTGACGACCTCTTCCCTGTCTGGTGTTGATCGAACTTCGTTTGGTTGAATCATCTAAACCTTGTGTCGTTCTATCTCTCCAAATGCAACCCACCGGCCACCACTATAACCTTCAAATGGTTGATGTGGTACTCCCATGCATGTAAAATCTTTGTATTCTAATAGTTTATAAACAATCTTATTGGATCTTATGTAAAATCTTTGTATAGTATTTGTGTATATACTCCTGTGGCCCAATTGGAAAACCACGTAAATATTGTGTCTTACTGTCATTGTTTTACGTGTGGTTGATCTTGGGCACAACACTTTTCAAACCAAACGGGGTGGGACCTCGTTATAGTGTCCCTTCTTTTCCATAAGATCCAATAAGAAAAGAAAAACAAGACAGGGATTTTTTTTTGAACGGCCAAAAAAAATAATTATTAATCAAATATCGAAGATACAAGATTAAACGGAAAAGAGAAGATGGAAAAGTTGATCATACCGATACATTGAAAATCGTCCGGAATCGGTTTACTGGCTCCAAACCCTCTTTTGCGTGCGATCTCTCTTCCTCACGGTTCTCACTTGGCCGCGCGCAACTCTTCTAAAACACAAAGGCTCCCAACAAATTATAAAACACCAGTTTTCTCTTACATACTATTGTTGGTTTAAACAGAATAACCAAATCTACTCTCCTACTCCCTCTAAAATTCCTCGCAACCTTAATTCACTCCTACATGCATGCTTGACTCCTCCAATTCTGTTCACACCGGCCCCAACAAACTCGCTCTACTAATCTGGTTAAGTTTAAAAATAAAATAGTCTGTTTTTTTTTTTCTCTCTTTGTTTTTTTATTTGTTTGGATTGGTTGATCAATACATTTTTCTCTCTTCTGGGAATAAAATAAAATAAAATAGGTCAAATTATAAAGTTTGATTTGGCTCAGTCACCACTTTGTGATTATTTACCAGCTAGTTCTTCCAAAAATTTCATTCCGGTATTTTTTATTTTTTGTAACTTGTTAATTTTTCGTCGTAATTTTTGGAGATTTATCATTCTTCCCAATGAGACAAATAAAAAAAAAAAGTATAACATTAGAGCTTTGTTATGTAAAGAATGTACTTTTTAAACACACCGCGCCAATAATGTGGAGTCCCAGAATCTATTTTAACAATCTGAGTCTTTTATTTTACGGCTCCAAACGTGCAAATTTAATCGTACAAAAAATCAGATTGATAGAATAGCGACAAGCCGTTGATTCAAATCAATTGATTAAGGGGAAGTAATGAACGACTTGGATTATTTGTGTGAGACTTCAAAGTGGGGCCCTAGAGAATCTATGCACACATATATGTGTGCATAAGACGGTTTTCCATCCAAAAAGTGAAGCTTTGTTAACAATTGGACTCAATTGCTTGCTATCAAATAGTTGAGGGACTAAATTAATGGTTTTAATAATTTATGGACGAAGTAGGAAAAATGTGGATAGTTTAGGGGATAAAAGAAAAAAAAATCTAAACATAAATTGAAAAAAGAAATTAATACTAAAACAAAACTTTTAGAAAGAATAGGGCCTTTTACTATCGAGCTCGTGATAAAATGACGTAATTTGATTGTAACCGTATAACGTTATTGATTTAGAGTGTGAGTATGCCATTCGGCCAAAGATTTTCTTTTTAGTTGTTTTTTCATAATTTTTTT
>CM029277.1:32682988-32721582 GCA_016920895.1 Vaccinium myrtillus
TCTCAGTCTCTCTTGTCGTCCTTTCATGTGGATCAGGGGGTTTACGGACTTTTTGGAGAAAAGAAAAGACACAGTTAGATAGGAACAAGAATAAAAGACGAGAAAAGAAATGGATAGGTGTATATCTCTTCTTTCGATTTCATTAATCTTGGTGAGAAGAGAAGTGAAAGAATTGAATTACCCTCAATTGGGCTGGGAAGGTGACCGAGTTTATTCACCATCTCAATCTGTCTTGTATTCCTTTCAGATGGATCAGGTGGTTTCAAGATTTCTTGGAGAAAAGAAAAGATAAAGTCAGACAGGAACAAGAATAAAAGACAAGAAAAGAAATGCATATTTGTATATCTCTTCTTCTGATTTCATTAATCTTGGAGAGAAGAGAAGTGAAAAATTAAATTACTCTCACCCCTTACTGGGGAAAGATGGATGATAGAAAGAAAGAAAAAGAAAGGTCCTACTATGGGAATCACAAGTACGGAAACATTTAAGTCAGGGTGATCAGGGACCAAATTAACCACCACTCACGCCTCTTTTTCCTCGACTTATGCAAAGATACAAAAATTGGATTATTTGGGGTTCATGGTTATCTGGTTCAATTCTTCTTGCTTTTTAACTATCCAAACAGGTGACTAGGAAGTGAGGGAGGAATAATTACCTTCTCCAGGTGGTAATTTTGGCCATTGCTCAATTTTGAGCCTCCTACACTGGCGTTTAAACGTTGTTTCGCTCACTGCATTAGCAAGACAACATGAGAAATTCAAGTTGGTTTATGGCTTCAACAAGAGAGTAAGAGCTCTTCTTGCATAATTATCAAGGTTGAAAACAAATGAAAGGTAGCATGAAATAATTTACTTTGAAATTTCTTCGCAGCGTCAGCACGTGTAAGACGAACATATGGTCGAAGATCCTCTATAGTTAAATTCTTAATCTTCCGTTTGCGGCCTTCTTGTTGATCTCTTGTTCTTTCATTCTGAGAATGAGTTGTAGTAGAGCTGCTTCGATCTTGTCCTCCAAGATGTGCTCTGTTGCTTGTAGAAGGTAATTGACTCGATGATAAGGCTAGTGGTGGCTCCACAATCTCTCCTCCTGGTGGTAAGGCTGTAGGCCGAGGTGTAAATCTACCAAGCCAGGATATATGGATAAGTTGAAGCCTTGAAACAAGTTTCCCATCCATGGATAGACTGATAACAGCAACTGGTCTTTTGTCTCCTAAAAAATACCCCTTCAATGTCGCCCAGTTCTGAGTCGAGTAAAGATAATTAGTAAACTTGGGCTTTTCTGGATTGCACTTGTTCTTCACTGGTTTACAAAAGAAACATTAACTCATTTCTTTTAGTAATTCGGACTTTATAGATTACACTCCTTTCTTCTCAACTCATTTCTTTTAGTAATTCGGACTTTATAGATGACACTCCTTTCTTCTCCCAGTTTACGAAAAACTATGTCTATTCCTTTATCCCCAATACAAAAACAACCAAATATAAAACTTGCCCATTAGAGAGCTGGGCAATGTGCAAGCCAGCTATCATTCATAATATGTCCATTAGAGAGCAGCAATTAGGCAAAAATGAATTTTGTCCAGGTTTTGAATTCACTTAAGTAGAGTATTTTAAAATCTCGATGTGAATGATATGATTTCACTGTTTAATAATCTGAAGTGACAACTGAAATTGAAAATATGAGGGATGCATGGACCCTCTATGCCCGGTAATTTCACGAAAAAAGTAGGGAGAAAATTACTAACTCATTTCACAAATATAATGACCTATAAAACAATTTGACTGGATAGAGATGAAAATACAAGTGAGTTACCGGTTGAAATGGCCACCAATGGAACCCATGTTGCCCACAGACGTGCTTTGCTCTGGATACAAGCTGCCTATAGATGTGCTTTGCTGCACGAGCACCAACACATAAAGTATAAGAAACTACAATTTTTTACTGCTTCGTCTTCCATAAAGAGAACAATGCAGTATGTCCTTCGCAAGATGCATTAGATGGTTCATAAACAAGAGCAAGACTTGGTTAATTGTAGAACCTTACCTCTGAGGATCTTCACAGCATCTTCCCATTTACTGTCAACATGCTGGTGATACTCTGATCTAAGAACACTCATATTTCTACACTTCCTCTTTAATGTCTTTCTCACAATTCTCTTCTTTGACAGAGAGAGGATGTGTCCTCCATCTGGTAAGTCGATAGCAGACTGCAGTATTTTGATAGTTGAAGCCATTGATCAATATACTCATCTACATGTAATCAATGTACTCATCTTTATATAGAATGACAATCTTTCCTCTCCGAAAGAAAACTTAATTATTACGCCCAATAAAACAAATTGACTTGGTAGAAATGAAAATAAAAGTGAGTTACTTGTTTAAATTGGCACCAACGGGTCCCATGTTGCCTAAGGATGCGCTTTTCTGTGGATCTACTTTCGATTGCAAGCTGCCTACAGATTCGCTTTGCTGCATGAGCACCACCAATACATAAGAAACTACAATTTTGTTATGCTTCCATAAAGAGAACAATCCAGCTTGTCCTTCACGAGATGTATCAGATGGTTCATAAACAATAACAAGACTTAGTTAAGTGTAGAAGCTTACCCCCAAGGAACTTTTCATCATCTTCCCATCTCCTGCCAACATGTTGTTGGTGATCCTCTAAACTCAGTACACTCATAGTTCTGGACTTTCTCTTTAACGTCTTTCTCAAAGTTTTCTTCTCTGGAAGAGATGGGATATGTCCTCCATCTGGAATGCCGAGAGCAGACTGCAGCATTTGGACAGTCAAAGCCATTGATCAATATACTCATCCATAAATACTCAATGTACTCATCCATACACGGAATGAGAACTAACTAATCTTTTCTCTCCTCAATGGAAAATAAAACTAATCTACATTTCAAATTGTGCCTATTGTTTCATCCAACCGATGGTTATATATTCTTTCAAACTTATCCAAACAACAAAAATGTTGAGGGTCTAATCACTGGTGACCTTGCATATGACACAAACTGAGATCTATAGTTTGAACTCATTTTGTCATACCCTTGAAGACAATATCTAATACAAACAAATTGGAATCTGGGTCTGAACACTGTACTTGAACCAAGGGTAAATTCACCAATATGAATCATATTATTGTTTATCACCTAGCTGGAAATAATATATTGTTATCTACACATACATGTAGATCAGGGCGAGGACTAACCTGAGCAGCCAATTCTCCTGAGCAGTCACTTCGCAGACTTCGTGGAAGATCCGGTGATTTCTTTAGTCGTACACAATGCTTGTTTGTTAGTGTTCTCCGCCGGGCTAAGTGTCTAATACTGTTAGAATGTTTCCCAAGAGAAAGACTGTCTGGTACTTCCAATGACTTCCATGCAATAGAATCTGGCGTGCGAAACCGTAACTCATTAAATTTGCACGAACTTAGGCAGAAATTAAACCACCATTGGTAAAAATGATACAATCCATAATTTAGCAGAGCAAGCAAAATTTTAGCAGAAAAGCATAGCAGGGTTAGAACCATCGTTACCAATCGAAAAGGACTATTAATTAGAACCCAATTGTTTGGTTTGCAATGTAAAAGGTTAATGTACAGCTTGAACTAAACATAAGCGGATAATATGCCACATAGATGAAACATTTTCATTCACCTTCTACCGTTTGAACACAAGAATCTAAATACATGAATAGTGAAGCTTCTACTTGGCAGAAAAACTAGTATGGTTGAAAAT
The DNA here is from genome assembly GCA_016920895.1 of Vaccinium myrtillus. Lineage (NCBI taxonomy): Eukaryota > Viridiplantae > Streptophyta > Magnoliopsida > Ericales > Ericaceae > Vaccinium > Vaccinium myrtillus. Next base: position 32,686,731 of record CM029277.1, read on the forward strand.
TGAATAGAGATGAAGATTGCAATTTGCAAGCAATATATTATTTCAACAATAGAAACTTACCACAAATAGCCTTCGCTGCATCTTTACGTCTAGTACCAAAATGTTGTCGAAGATCCCTTAAGGAGTCTCGCTTTAATGCCTCTCTCAAACTTCTTTTCTCTGAAGTAGACACAGTGGGGCCACTCTCACCTGCCTTGACACACTGGGACATATGGATAAATTGAAACCTTGAATCAAGTTTCTCCCGTGAAAAAAAAAAAAATCAAGTTTCGCATTCATAGATAGACTGCTAACTTTAAATAATCTTTCATCTCCCGCAGAATACCCCTTCCTGGTTGCCCATTTCTGGGTCCAATAAAGGTAATCAGTAAATTTTTGGACTTTCATTGAATGCACTACTTTCCTCTCCAACTATTCAAATAATATGTCTAATAATTTTTCCCAAAGGAACACACCCCATAAAATATTTATGTCCTTAAAAGTTATTATCCTCATAAATGTCATGAATACGATTATCAAATAAGATATATGACTACACTGGACTATTATCATAGTGACAAGAATCACATTCATTCTTTGACCTGAAAAATGAGCCTAGAAATAGCATAATTATTTGAAAGCAAATGCAATTTAGAGGTACCCATATCCTGATGGCTTAGAATATGATGCTAAATGTCCCAAACTGCAGGAAATAACTAAGGAAAACCGCATAAAGAATAGCATCCCCGCACTTCGGACTTCAGTCAAGGTCAATTATTCATTTCAAAAAGTTATGTAGAATTCAAGAATATGGATGACATGGGTATTGTTTGAAGATGAAGCTACATCAAAGTACAAGTTGAAAAGGCCATAATCAAGAAGACAAGCTTTAAGATCTTAATGGATGGTAGTGAAACCAATGAATCTAATTGCAAACATCTACATTCAATCTGCGGGAAAGTTGGTCATATGTATGCTAGCAAACACAAAAGACATGTTCATTAAAGGGGTAGAAGTTTTGCAAAAGTAAGTTTCTCCATCATATGATTTCCGAACTTTTTAACTTGAAGCAACAAGGAATCAAAATTTTAAGTGAATTTATGAACCAACTGCGCGTAAAATATAAGAAAGTTACTTGACGAAATGGCCATTGATGAATCATGTGGATGCGCTTCTCTGTGGATACCCAATTGGTCACATGCTTCCCACCGATGCACGTCGCTGCATGAGCACCAATATGTAGGTGAGAAAGCAACAATCTTGTACTGCTTCCATAATGGGAACCATACAGCATGTCCTTTGCCAGAAGCATTAGATGGTCCATAACCAAGCAGGATTGAAATCAAAATTTTATCAATTGTAGACTCTTACCACGAAAGTTCTTTGCAGAGCCTTCACATCTTCTGCCAAAATGTTGTTGGTGAATCTCCATTACACTCCTAGTTCTGCACTTTCTCTTCAATGTCTTTCTCACCATTTTCTTCTCTGGAAGAGACACAGTAGGAGAGCATTGATCTACCCTAGCTGTATGTGCAGCATTTTTTGTAGATTGCTCTAATGGATGAAGCACCACAATGTGTCTTCCATCTGGCAAGCTGATCGGCCAACATGAAGAGCGCGCAGACTGCAGTGTTTGGGTAGATGATCGAGCCACAATTCAATAAACTGATCAATAAACAGAAAGATAAGTTTAACTGAACTTCTTATCCTAAAGAACACCCCTTTATTGTGGCTAATCCAGATTTCTTTATGTCTATTTACTACTTCAACAAATAGAGGAGTATTTATTTATTCACTTCAAACTTCTATTAAAACAATAGAAATGTTGAGCGTCTTACCACTGCCTGATTTTGGCAAAATGACACAAAAAACTTGGATCCACTATTTGAAATATTTTATCATACCATTTCAATTCAATATCTAGTACAAACGAATAAGAATCAGGGATCGAAACGTTGTACTTGAACAAAGAATAGATTCAACATTATGGATCATATTGGCACTGTTTGAAGACATAGCTGGAAAATATGCCTTGTGTGTGTGTGTGTGTGTGTGCGCGCTTGCGCGTGCGCAAATCAGGGAGAGAACCAACCTCAGCAATCAATCCTTCTAAGCATATAGGCAATTTTGTCACTCTTTGTTCAACTATGTTGAGTTGCAGAACTCTTGGTAGATTTTGTGATTTCTCTTCTTGTACCCAACCCTTGAGTGTTAATTTTCCAATAGACAATAAGGGTACACAGTCATTAGGTTGTTCCTGGATCGAAAGAGTTTCTTCTACTTTGAATGATTTCCGTGCAAGGGAATCTGTTGTGTGAATACCCGGATCATAAATAGCTGCAATGAATTAAATTTTGAGGACATTAGGAACTAAATGAACCACCAGGGGTGTAACTGAAACAAAAAATTTCAATGGAACCAGAAATTGTGCAGAAAAGCATAGGAGACTTTAGAAACATGACTATAAATCAGTATGGACTGCTACGTCACACATAATCTATTGTTGAAGAGAAAATCATATACCTGCATTTCCAACTCGTCATCGCCAGAAGATATAAAAACCAAATGAACAATTTCAATTCATATTTCTCTTGTGCTTTTCTTTTCTAAATACATATATAAATAAGATTCTCTTTCACAAAAGAACTAGCATGGTTGAAAATTGAAAAGAAGATAAAGATTGCAAGCAATAATATATATCCATTTATCAGTAGAAGCTTAATTACCTCCAAAGTTCTTTGCAGCATCATCACGTCTACCACCAAAATGTTGTTGAAGATCCCCTAAACCAAGTACACTCCTAGTGATGCATTCTCTCTTTAATGCCTCTCCCCTATTTTTATTTTCTGAAAGAGACACACCAAGGCCTTTCTGATATGCTCTCGCAAGATGTGCTTTGTTTTTGGTAGCATCAACATCCGACAATGATTTTTGTCGACTTGAATCATCTAAACTAAGAACACTCTTAGTTAAGCATTCTCTGTTTAATCCTTCTCCCGAATCTTCTGTCTCCGAATTAAACACAATATGGCCACTTTGATTTGCCCTCTCAAGATGTGCACTGCAGTTTAGAGCATAAAAATCTGTCGATGAAATTCTTGTCATTGAATCAACCAAACTAAGTACACTATCAGGCATGCACTGTCTCCTTGATGCCTCTCTCGTTCTTTTCCCCTCTGAATTAGACGCAAGAATGTCGCTCTGGTACGCTCTGTTACTTGTTGCATCAAAATCCTCCAATGGTTTTTGTTCTGATGAATCAAGCTGCACAATCTCTCCTCCATCTGCTATGGCTATAGCCTGAGGTGAAGATGTGTGAAGGCATAAATCGATGTTTAAAGGGCGCAGTAGAGCAGCATCAACTCTGTCAATGTGGTTGTAGTTGGTTGTAAATATGATGATCCGCTCATCCCCACAGCTCGACAACAAGCCATGAATGATTTCCAACAAACCTGAGAGCATCAACTGCTGGAAAAATAGCACAAAAATAATGGCATTAGATTAAACAGAAACATCAACATTATCGTAAAGATCTCCAGTTATTGAAAATGGCCTCTGCTAGCCATAGAGAGCCCGGAGCTGAGGTTTCAGTGTGAGATGTTTACAGAAGCAGGGACATATGACACAGATAGTGATAGTGGAGTGTTGTAATCTTTAAGTCGCAATACTGGGTAGAACTATATTACCCTCGTGATCAATCGTAGGCAAATGGGCACACTGCTGAAGCACGCATATCTTGGGTGGTTGCGTTTGTGTGATTATTTCATTTTCTTTATTGTTCGTGGTACATTGATTCATCTTGTTTTGCATAGCTATATCACAACATATACATGGTTATATAAGCAGTATAAACATTGCTACAGATAGCTACCTAAGTTTCATGCAATATGGCAATATCCAAATTCCACAACTGATTTCAACCAATTACTAGAGCATCAATAATAAAGGGAAAACAAAGAAAAATATAACGAAGGGCCACTGAAATAGAGTCTGTATTATTTCCTTTAAGTGATCTTTTGTTTACTTTTTTGTCAAATTATTTTGAGATCAATCATTTGCCTCCACAAAAGGAATGAGAAAAGTATTAATATACAGACTGAAATTAGAAAACAAAAAAAAAGGTTCAAATAAGACAATACCAAACTTTTGTTTAGTGATTTGTCAAATTTGTTGGGCTCAATCATTTGTCTCGACAAGAGGAATGAGAAGCGTATAAATATGGATTGAACAAGAAAAAAACAGCTTAGATAAGCTGAAAGTAAAGACCATAAAGTTAGCTGTTTCAAGTTTTTTTTTTCTTCTCTCTTTAGTGAATTATTTTTGCTTTTGTTCATATTTTCTTTCGGAATATTCTTGTCAAGACGAATGATGAATCCGAAGAAACTAACGTGAATTTTAAAATGATTCATAAAAAATAAACTAGTACCGAAACGTTAGTGTCAGAGCAGCATAACCACAATTATGGAGTGCGATTTTGTTCAACCTCCTTAAAAAAAGATTACCATTACACTCCCTCTTATTGGTTGAAATAGTGTAAGTCATATCCCTGCAATACACTTTTTGGAAAGGATGACATCACTTTCTGCGGGTTCTACACTTCCTTAACCAATAGGAAGGGGCGTTATAAGAGCATGAGAAAAATTACATCCGAAACTTGCTAATACTCCAAAAACCATGGGAAGAGGTGCACTTCAAAAAGGTCGAGAAAAATAGGTAGCTAACCTCATTCTTGAGATTGGGAAGCATCCCAACCCAATGATCAAAATCTTTAATCGCAATTAAGGAGCCATTCCTGATGGAGACAAGCACATTCGTCAATTCCTCGACGGAGGACAAACCGGTAAGATCCAAATCATGGATGTCAAATTCAAGACAGTTCGCCATGTAAGCCATTAAGCTTGATCTGTCAGTACAAGGAGAGTCGTACAACAAGTAACCCCTCTTCCAAGCCTTGCCTACCCTCTTGTAAAACTCCTTCTCCATCACAAACCTCAACAAGTCATAAACTATGCCCTCATTTTCTAAGTCTGTTCCCAACTCTGCAAACGTCGCCAACTGTTCATGTTCCATTGAATGTAAACGATCCCTTCCCCGTCTGGGGTCGATTGAATTTTGTTCTGTTGAATCATCTAAACTAAGTGCACTCTTAGTTAAGCACTCTTCGTTGGATCCCTCTCCCATATCTTCCTTTGTTCTCTGAATTCGACTCTCCCATTGTTCCTTGTATGCCTCTATTGTATTTTTCTTCTTTGAAGACACAAGAACGCCACTCTGATATGCCCTGTTGTTTGCAGCATCAAAATCCACCAATGATTTTTGTTCTATTGACTCAAGTTGCAAAATTTCTCCTCCATCTGGTAAGGCTACAAGCTGAGGTGAAGCCGTATGAATGTCAGTATCCATGTTAACAAGAGGCAGTAGAGCAGCATCAGGTGGGTCTCTGTGGTTGGTGGTAGATACAGTGATCCGCTCATCACCACAGCTCGACGACAAACCATAAATGAACTTCAAGAAAAATGAAACCATCAATCGCAGCAAAAATAACACAGCAATGGGATTAGATTGAAACAACATCATCATCATAAAGCTCAACCATTTCTGAATTTTTCTTTATCTCAAAATATACGCTCTTTAGCCCACTTCCACAAATATTAATTATGATTAGCACCGGCAATAAGAAAGTCCCCAGATTACAAGAGCTGTTGTGAAGAGGCTCTTCCAAAGGCAAAGAGCCCAGAGTTAGGGTTTGGGTGTGAGAACTTTACAGAAATAGGGAGATACAACACAGAGGATGAGAGTGGAGTGTCATAGGCACATCTGTAAAGCGCCGAAGCACGTATACAATGGGTTCTTGTGTTGGTGTGATCATGTTCTTTATTGTTCCTGGTACTTTGATTCTCCATGTCTCGCATAACTAGAGCACAGCTTATATATGGGTATATAAGGAATACAAACATTGCTACAGACTACAGAGAGCTATATATGCTTGTTCCAATATCCAATTTAAAGACCAATCTGAACAAACTTGAGATGCAAAGTAAAAGGGAAAACAAAGGAAAATATAGCACTTTGATGAGTCATTAACTAATGGGGCATTTCATGTGGAAACCCCCAACTGAATCAAGTGTCAAAATCCTACAAGCTACTATTATGAATTTTTCTACAACTAATTAACCAGTGGACAATTTGCATATTGAAAAAAAAAAAATGGTGGACAATAACATATAGCTTACCTCATCCTTGGGATTGGGAAGCATCCGAGCACCATCATCAAAATCGTCAAAATCAGAATCAGAATCAGAATCAGAATAAGAATTGATAGAAATAGAATCGTAAAAACCATCCAAATCTTCACTTGTCCGCTCTGAGAAGGTCAGACTTGTACGTTCCGGCAACAATTCTAGTTTTGTTAAATCATCATCACTAAGTACACTCTTAGTTAAGCATTCTCCATTTAATCCCTCTCTCGTATCTTTATTATCTAAGGTAAACATAATAGGGCCGTTCTGATATGCCCTCACAAGATCTGCTCTGTAATCCGGAGCAACGAAATCTGTCGATGATATTCTTGTCCTTGAATCATCTGAGCTAAGTACACTCTCTGTCATGCACCGCCTCTTTGATGTCTCTCTCGTATTTTCCTTCTCTGGATTAGACACAAAAACGCTTCTCTGATATGCCCTGTTGTTTGTAGCATCGAAATCCACCAACGGTTTTTTTTCTGATGAATCAAGCTGCACAATCTCTCCTCCATCAGGTAAGGCTATAGGCTGAGGTGAAGAAATGTGCATGTATGCATCAATGTTTAACGGGCTCAGTAGAGCAGTGTGATATCGGTCTCTATGGTTGTGGTTGGTGGTAAGTACGATGATCTGTTGGTCCTGAATGTGGTACCACAACTGCTCAATGATTTCAAACAAAACCGGGAGCGTTAACTGCAGGAAAAATAACACAACAACAATGGGATTAGATTAAAACATAAGCATTTTCTAAAATGGATTGAATTATTAGCTAACCACTCGTACATTTTCATCATCACAAGGCTCTACCACTTGTACATTTTCACTTATATCTAAAACTACACTGCTTAGCCAGCGTCCGCAAGTATTTGCTATGATTAGCGCTGACAATAATTTCTTAAATAGATGGAATATCTTCTCTAAGGAATTCACATTGAGAGAGCTGTTGTGAGGTGTCTTCGATTGGTTGAAAAACATCTCAAGTTACTGAAGAGGGCCTCTTTTGGCTGCGGAGAGCCTGGAAACATGGAGATGCGACACAAAGGAGAGTAGAGTTTTTTGATCATGATGGAATATCTTCTCTAAGGAATTCACATTGAGAGAGCTGTTCAGGTTTTTTTTTATTATTCATCTAAATAATATTTCGAAGTTTAATTTTTTGTTTTTTTTTTCCTTTCTAGTTATACGTGTTTAATAATAGTAACTAATTAGTAATTTTTATGTTATTCCCCAACAATGTCAAATTCTAAAGTATAAAAAATTTTAAATTTTTTTGTATCAAGTTAAAGATCTCAATTTGTAGTTTAATTTGGTGCAAAAAAAAGTAAAAAAACTTAATGTGAAAATACGTTATTTTTTTATTCGAATGATATGGCAAAGCAAGCCAACAATGTCAAATTCTAAAGTATAAAAATTTTCAAAATTTTTTGTATCAAATTAAAGATCTCAATTAGTAGTTTAATTTGGTGCAAAAAAAATTTAAAAATTATGCACAAAAGTACTTCATGTTTTGATCCGAAGGAAATCGCAAGAGTTCGTAAAGCATTTAAAATGTCATTCGGTTTCTTTTTAAAAATAGTAAAAAAAAAATGGGGGTAAGGGGAGGGGTATGAGGGGGTATGTGGGTAATTTCGTAGGGGGTATAAGGGGGTATTAAAAGGGTGGGGGTATAAAATTATCCAGGTCACTTTTGTTTCCCAAACCATGCATAAAACCGTGGGACCGGGATAAGGGGAGGGGGTATAACTTAATACCCCTGTTTATCCCATAGCCAATCAGGGCCTTAGGACATAATAACACATTTTCTTCATTTGAAAGGTATCATTTTAATAGTTTTTACGCATATAAACGCCAAAATAATTTAGTTATGCTACGTGTTACAATGGATTATTTCCCTCCGCCACCGTCCATCAATCCTTGCTTGTTTTGACAATTTCTTAAGCCTCTAGGAAATAGAAATATGTGTTTTAATTAAGTCCTTTCACTAGCCTCCCACTTTACCCGTTACTTTTGTCTCTCTGTTGGAACATGTGTGTCAGGCCACCAAGTAAGAGAAAACAAACAACTAAGCAAAAATCAAGGACACAAAGATTTATATGGTCCCCCTCCCCGCCCCCAAAAAAAAAAAAAAAAAAAACTAAGCACTAAGAAAGAGAGGATTCACTACGAACGGGGAGAAGTACAAAGAGCCGACTATATCCGTAACTCTGCTTGAAGCAACCAATAGATATCTAGGAACAAATCTCTATTAGAAATTCTAACAAAGCATCAATGTCTCACATAAACAAAAGAGACAACTCCAAACCCTAGATATCTCAAATTCGAAGAAACGACCAACCAATGGAACAACCAAGAAATCCTAACATACTACGGGAAACCCCATGGGGGCTCCCTCAAAGGAATTCACTCAAGAAATCCTTCCAAAACCACCTTCGCACGGAGATCCTCGAAAAAATCCTACATATCAGTAGGCTTCTTCAAACTTCCCCCAACAAAGCCTTGGTTGCTCCTTGTTGCACCGAACTTCTCAACTTTGAAGCGAGTCACCATTGAAAACAACCCCGAATACACAAACACAGTGGAAAACACAAGCCTCGATATGAACCTAGAGTTCTAATACTAGTTTTTGATGGGAGTTTTGCGATGCATTGATCTTACCACGGCGTGCACAAGGCCCAATATGATTGGAGAGTTGCATTAGAAAGTCCGCCACATCGATTGGGCCCAATATATATTGAATGACCCATATACACTTAAAAGGCTAAGCCTTCTAAAGGGTGAGTCACGCAATTGTATATTAAAGTTCAATCATTTTTTTATTTTTCCAATGTGGGACTTAACATTCACACATGTTCTAACAAATCTCCCCCTCATGTGTGAACCGTACATTGAGCCTTGTTCTCTTTCATTGCATCAAACTCCCCCTTGATTCCAATCTACAACTATCTGAACCAATCTCCTGAACTAGGCTTCTTTTGCACCCACTCCATCGATTCAGAGCTATCCATTACAGCACTCCAACATCGAATAACCCTCCTCTTAAAATTAGGTTTTCTCAAATACATAAATAAATTATCTCACTCTCTCTCTTTCTCACACACAAATTCTCCATCTGTTTCTCTCTCATAACCAAAACTCCCAAAAATGGGCTCATTTATCCCTTTCCCAGATCTCAACTCCTTCCCTTTTTTTTTTTTTTTGGAACCGATTAAAATTAATCTCAACTCCTTCCATGAACCCGCCGCCGTTACTCTAGGACCCAAATTAGAACCAAATCTTGAGCCCTTCGACGAACCACCACCCCAGCCACTTGCTTTGCGAACCGCCACGAGAGGGTGTGGCGGTCGAAGAAATGCTGAATTCCGAACTTGGAAGGCTGGGAGTTTTTTATTTGATTTATTGGACGCAAAGTTGAGTTTATTCTTCCGAGGCATTTTGAAGTTCAGTGCGACTAGGAATTAGGGTTTTTGAACTCCCAAGTACATTACTCATCTACTGAAGAGAGAAGATAGGGAAAGGGCATCTTTGTCCAAAAAAATATTATCCGTCCAAAAAATCCATTTTTCCATCCAAAATGTTGACAAATGTTAACAGATTTGGACGGAAGGGGTGAAGTTGTTGGGTTTCGATAGTTGAGGGGGTCATGTTGGCACGTTTTTTAGTTTAGGGGGTCATGTTGCCAAAACGTGATAGTTGAGGGGGTGTCCTTGCAATTAAGTCATTTAATTTTTTCACATAAAAAGTTGAAATTCTTTAAAAAACCAACATTATGGGAGGGAAGAAGTACTAAAGACGATAAAGATAGTTGTTTCAAGGGTCCGTTTTTTGGAAGGACATAGTAAGGGGTCTTTACTTCAATAAGGACCTCAACTTTTTTTTTAATGGCAAAAGGACAAATCACATACACATTCCAAAAATGCCCCCACTAGCCAATGAAAGTGCCTAAACCCCCAAACCTAATGAAAGTGCCTAAACTTAAACCCTAGGGTACCCTATGAAAGTGCCTAAAACCCTAGGGTACCCTAAGAAAGTGTCTAAACCACTAAAACCCTATAATTGGAAAGTGCACTCTAAACCTAAACCCTAGGGTACCCTATGAAAGTGCTTAAAACACTGGGGTACTCTATGAAAGTGCCTAAACAACTAAAACCCTATAATTGGAAAGTGCACCCTAAGTGCCTAAACCCTATGGTACCCTATGAAAGTACCTAAATCACTAAAACTCTATAATTGGAAGGTGTACCCTACCCTAAGTGCCTAAACCCAAAATGCCTAAACCCACTATACCCCACCCCAAAGAGCCTAAACCCCCTAAAAAAAATTCCAAAATTGAACCTACCCCAAAATTGAAGAGAGAGAAATTAATTTTGTCCCATTTTATCAATTTTGTCCCACACATACATGAGAGAGAGAGAGAGAGAAGTGATGGATCAGGAGGAAAAAGTGACGGTGACTCGTCACTCTGATTTCGTCAGTCAACATCAAAGGAAATTGGAGAAGTTACGGGTCACTTTAATTTCGTCAGTCAACATCAAAGGAAATTGGAGAAGTTACGCGTGACTTTTTTCCTCCTTCACGTCCGGCTTTATTATTCTAATTTTTTTTTGATCAATTATTACCCTAATTCATCAAGGGTATTTTTGTCTAGTGTCTAATTAGGGTATTACCCTAATTATTTTTGTCTAGTGTTGTCCTTGAGCCATCAAATATTTCCTATCAATGTATTGGATGTCTTAAAATAAGTTAAGCTGGACTAAACATCATTTAAAGCATCAAACTTGGCCTTTAGACTAATTTTCTGTTGTTTCAAACCTTTTTTTTTTTATCTTTAGTTAATTTTTGTTTTTTTAGTTTGGTCGTGATTTTTTATTACCTTTTAAACTACTCTCATCAAAACGAATGATTAATCCAAAACGTTTAAATTGAATCTTAGAAAATTCAGGGAAAAAAAAACCGAACAAATATACAAAAACCTAAGTAACAAAATGGTATAACAACGAATATGAAACTTTCTACTACCACTTAACCTGGGGACAATGTGCAATTGAGGGGAAAAATGAAAAATTGGTCATAAAAAACAAATAGCTAACCTCATTCTCCTTTCTTAAAGACTTAACCTCATTCTTGAGACTGGGATGCATCCCAAACCAGTGATCGAAATCTTTAATAGCAATTACGGAGCGCTTGTTGATGGAGGTAAGCACATACTGTAGTTCTCGGATGGAAGACAACCCCGTAAGATCCAAATCATAGATGTCAAATTTAAGATAGCTGGCCATGGCAGCGATTAAGCTCGATCTGTCTGTACCAGGAGAGTCGTACAACAAGTAACCCCTTTCCCAATTCTTGCCTATCCTCCTGTACAACTCCTTGTCCCTGACAAACCTCAACAAGTCAGAAATTATGCCCTCATTTTCCGGGTCCTTTCCCAACTCCGAGAAGGTCGGCGGCCGTTCCAGTTCTGTTGAATTCAACCACTTCCTTCCCCGTCTGCTATAGACCTTCACCGCTTTGTTTTCTGTAGCATCAAAATCCGGTAGCGGATATCCTTTTGTCGAATCATATGCCTCTCTCGTATTTTCCTTCTTTGAATTAGAAACAAGAAGGCTATTGTGATATGTCCTCTTACCTCCATCTGGTAAGGATGTAGGCAGAGGGGAAGGCGTGTTAATGTAAATATCCATGCCAACTGGGCGGCGCAACGAAGCAGCATCATGTTGATCTCTCTGGTTGGTGGTAAATACAAAGATCCGCTTATTATTAGATCTCGAAAACAGGGCATCGATTTCCATCATCAAATGGGTGGCCGCATACTGCATAACATAACAGCAATGGGATTAGATTCAAACAACGACAACATCATCAGAAATCTCAACCACTTGTAGATTTTTATGAGTTTATCCATTTCATAACCCACAATTTTTATCCCACGTTCACAAATATTGATCACTTTAGCTACAAATTATACGGAAAAAAAGAAAAGAAAAAGCATTCATGTGTCATTAATTAATTCAACTCGAGGGCTCGAGGGCCTGAGGCCACCAACTATTGTGAAATTTGCTCCTGCAAATTAACCTGCGGACGATTTGCAGTTAAAAAAAAGAGCTAACCTCATCACTCATGAGATTGAGAAGCATCCCAGCACGCTGAAATAAACCTTCAATAGCAATTACGGAGCGGTCCCTGGTGGAGAGCAGTGTATACTCCAGTTCCACCATGGAGGAGAAACTCGTAAGATCCAAATGATAGATGTCAAATTGAAGATAGTTGGCCATAGCAGCGATTATGCTCCATCTACCAGTACCAGGAGAGTCGTACACCAAGCAATTATCCTTCTTAGAAACCTGGCCTATCCTCTTGCAAAGCTCGTTAGCCCTGACAAATCCAAAGAAGTCAGAAATGATGCCCTTATTTTCCGGGTCCATTCCCAACTCCTCGAACGTCGCTGGATGGTCGAGTTCCATTGAATCCCAACAATTGTCCGCGTTTATTCTGAGATTACCACTGTAGCCCAGATTACGACTGTAGCCCATCAACCGCAAATAAATTTCCGGGTCCATTTTCGACTCCATTTCCCACAGGCGATATCTGTATTCCCTTAACTCGTCACATATTTCCCGGTCCACTTCCAACTCCTCCAACGTCCGGTGACGTTGGAGTTTTGTATCCCAAAAAACCTTTTGCCCTACCCGTCTGGTGTAGACCTTCACCGATGCCCTGTCCTTGTCCTTATTTTCCATTGAATTGGCAAACAAACCAGAAATTATGCTCTTATTCACCGGGTCCATCGCCAGTGTCTCGAGCGGCGCCGGATTTTCGAGATCGTTCATTCCATCTCCGGGTAAAGGAGACTTGCTCATTAATCTTTCCTCGGACCTCAAGTCAACGCTCTTCTCAGAGTCGGGCTTCTTGCCACTTCCATAGGGCACCCTCAGGTCGTCTTTCTTCCCAAAGAAACTGTCAAGTGTTGCCGCCATTTTGGTGGGGGAATATTAGAGTTCGCCGGCGTCTAACGCTTGCTCACCAGAGTGAGTGGTCCTAGAAAGAATACGAAGTGAAGGGTCTTCGCTAGGGATATTGTTGGACAGCCACCGCCCACCGGACAGGTAATCGCACCACCGGAAGGCTCCCCAAACCCCTTCTAATTCCGATCGGGTTTAAAACGCTTCATTTTGATTTTTTGGGGGGGTAGGTTGATTGGCTTCATTCAGATTGGTGTTTACGTTTTAGTAGAACAAAGAGTCATTTTATATTCGTTTTGCGAAGAGCCTTTTTGTTCCCTTTGCCCCCTTTTTTTTTTATTTCTTTTATTTTGGTCCCACAATCTTTGGGTTTGTCAAAAAAGGTCTAGGGCGGAATTATGAGGGGGCCGCTGACACAAGACCCCGGGTCCAAACCTCCGACAAACATTTCCAATGAAATGGTATCCTATCCGAGTTGGCCAAAGTAAGTGTGATAAAATTATTTTTCCTTTTCTGTGCATGAATCTTCCATGTTCGAATCCCTCCTATGTCATTAGTAGTATTTGTATGGATTTGTGTGATGGTCCTTTGGCCAACTAGTTGGCTAGGTGGTGCCGTACACAAGGCCAGTCCTGAGATTCACGGAGTCTAAGACGAACTTCTAAAATTGGGCTCTCTGTTTACTTTTAAAAATTAAAATAAAAAACTAAACTCAAATTGAGATGAGGCTATGTGAACTATAGTTCTTTATTTATCTTCACATAATTTCATAGGAGTATTAAATATAGATCTTGTTTCGTAGATCTCATCGAGTAGGTTCCAAATATGTAATTTCTTTGAAACAAAAAAAAATTCCAAACCATTTCTAAATTTAAAATAAAAAGTGGAGAGAGAAAGAGGCGGCGCATAAGAGAAAAAAATGACTAAAATAGAGAAATAATTATTTTATCAGGATTGGAATGGGTATGAAGCAAAAAAGGGGGCCGGCCTCGAAAAGCCCCAAAAATAATATTGTGGAGAAGGAAAAGAGATGCCCAAGAATTGAATCATGTACCTATTGGATAGGGAAATTTCCATTGTACTAGCTAGTTTATTGATTGTAAAAGCGATATATTAAATCGGTCCTGCTAACGGAAGCCCACAGGGCTTTCATTAAGCACAGGAAAGACAAAAAAAAAAAAAAAAAACAATCCAATACACTTTTTACACTTCTCAATACACTTTTATCCATTTTTATATATTTTTTACACATTTCAATACACTTTTTAAACCTTAACAGAAGCTCACTGGGCTTCTTTTAGCATTTTAAATATTAAATACATATTACATACCTGGGTGTACCTATCCAGACCCTAGTTTTGGAAGAAAAAAATCGCGGGCTTAAGTCAACCGTCTTGCTCGCCTTAGCTCAGGGCCGAGCCTGTTTGGACAATAACTATAGCTCAACTGGACAATCCCCAGCGGATCAGGAACCCCAATCGTCACTCCCATTTGGGTTGCTACGTTAGTCGCCCATTCCCACCCTTTTTTCTGTTAAAAAAAGAAAACCTCCAACAAATATTTGCTTTGTTTGGTTTATAGTGTAGAAAATTTTATTTCTAAAGTTTTTACTATTTCATTATTATTTTTTATCTTTAATGATTTTTTTGTCAAAATTTTTAGTTTTTGGATCTATATTGCATCCATGTATTAAAAAAGAATAAAAATGTTTAAAAAATTGACTAAAGACAAAAAAATTAAGCAACTTTATATAAAACTATTATCTCCAAAACTTATCTTAAAACATCGGCTCTCACAACGCGATTATGTTCAGTTTATGGGCTATTATGGTATGATTAACTTTTGCAGACGAGAGCTTCCTGGCTATCAAATATTCCTCCATCTCAAAAAAGCATTTTGCAGTCCGTAAAATGATAGAAAAAATAAATGCATTTCTATTCAAAGGTTTTCATACTTTTCTACCGTAGCATATTATCAATGAGTTTTTTTATTTTTTGAAAACAAGTTTCCATTTGTTCAAATAAAAACATACTCCCTCCGTCCCAAATTGCTGGTCCTTCTTTTCATTTTGGGATGTCCCAAAATATTTGTCTAATTTCTAAAAACATCCATCAAAATAGGATCACTTTCCAGTTTTACACTTAAAAAGTATTTTTTCCATCTCAATTGGCTAATCCATTATCTTTTATTTTATGACGGTTCTTATGATTTTGAAAACTTTGTATAATAAAACTAATTGATATCTATCAAACAAGATCCATATTGAATATGTTTTGAGTTTCATATAAAAAATTAGCCTCACAAAATTGGCCACAATAATATTGACTGGATTTAGAGGCAAAACAGAAAAGTCTTTTTTTTTTGGTAACACAAAACAGAAAAGTCAATATAAAGTTTTCACACCTCTTAAAAACTCACTTCCCCAAAAAGGCAAACAAATTGGGACGGAGGGAGTATCATTTAGCCATGAACCTTGAGTGGCACATTATGTGGTGGTATCGCAAGACGACCAAATACTTTTTTAACTAACTATTTAATAATATTGACTGTATTTCTCCGATCTTTTCTTTATAGTAATTCCCAAAATAACTATCGTTCGATTTGTTTTTGGTGTACCTTCTATTGCATCAATTCAACGGCAGGTTAAACTTTTCGAAATAATAATTTAAGGGTATATTTCACTTACCTCCCCTAAGGTTTCTAACAAATACAGAGACCTCCCCTACTTTTCCTAAAATTTCACTGTCCTCCCTTACTTTTGAAAATAATTGTCACTTACCTCCCCTGCCGCTATTTTAAGGCTAACAGTGTTAACTTTTTGCGTGAAATGACCAAAACGCCCTTATTACATATTCTCCACCCATTTTTTTTTTTTAAAAAGTAGAGTTAAAATTTTTTTTCCAACAAAACTAAATCGTTTTTCATTTTGAAAAAAATAGTTTTTAAACAAAAAGTATAAAAAGAATTTTTTTTTTCAATTTGAATTTTTTTGTAGGAAAAAACTAGTTTTGAAAATAGTTTTTTAAACTTTTTTTTAAAATATATTTTTCAGATTTAAAAAAATAAAGTTTTACTTTTATTTTTTCAAAATAACGGTTCACCAAAAACTAATTTTTTTTTTACCCAAGACAATGTTTTCAATTATTCATTTTAATTATTAGATTTAATTATTATTTTTTAAATTATTCATTTTAATAATTTCCATACCACCTAATTTAATTAGCTTGATGAGATAAATTGAAACAACAATCCTTGTTGTCTCTAGAATCACCACGTCTAAACTTTTTTGAACTTCGGTAAATATTTTCGTACTTCGGTAATAATACCAACTTTATTGAAACAAAATTAATTTCGGCCAAACTTAACAAAATAGTTATATAACTAGCTTATCAAACTAAATTTCATTAGTTGATAGAAAGGGGAAAATTAATCCAAAAAAACAGCCATTGCTACGTACAAGGGCTGTGATTTTTTTATCAGAATATAAATTATACCGGTGTATAATTCAAGAAATTTAAAATAGGGCAAATTTCACTTAGACCCCCTCAGGTTTCCGACAATGACAGACACCTCCCCCCAGTTTTCAGAAATGACTGGAACCTCCCTTGTCAGAAACGGAAGGTAAACAGAGTTAATGGTGGGGTTCAAATTACTTGTATGCCCCTCTCTAAAATCTGGAAATTTCACGTGCAATTTGCAGGAGCTTGAGATCGATTAGACCTGGCGGGAAATTGGGTTTGCCTTTCACTGAACTAACTGAACTAATTGCATTGCCCAGTTCCAAAAAAAAAAAAAAAACTAATTGCATTGCCCAGTTCAAAAAAAAAAAACTAATTGCATTGCCATTCCAGGTCATAGTCTTTCTTGTACATTGTTCGTGGCCATTACAAAAAATGATTAGTTTACTCCTACATACTGCTAGAAACTTTAACATTTCAGTATTGAAAGGAAGACATATATATGGCAAATGGGTGGGGTATTTATAGTAGTTGTTTGTATTTCTTTCTCTCTTTTTTTTCCTTTTCTAACGTGGAAAAAAGGGCAAGTTGGGAAAAGGGTTGTTCCTTTTTTATGACATCATGCTTTTCCATCCCTCCCACTAACGGAGTCTATCTAATTATGGGAATTGGAAACCCAAAGTGTGAAATAAGGGAGGTTCCAGTCATTTCTGAAAACTGGGGGGAGGTGTCTGTCATTGTCGGAAACCTGAGGGGGTCTAAGTGAAATTTGCCCTTTAAAATATTACGTCCGGAAGTAATAAAGTAACTCTGCTATATTTACGCGTGTAGGAAACTTTAGTGATCTTTTTTATATTATTATTTAATCATCCTCTTTTGGATAACTTGTACGGAGTAACGTGGTTTCTACCCAACGGTTCTAGTCCACACCTCCCGAAAATAAGAAAAAAATGGTTTTTTATGTGTTGCAAATTTTTTTTGGAAAATCCGATCTGTCCAATGTGTTTAGAAGGTGTTTTTAAGGGTCTACGCAAGAAATCTTCAAAAAAAAAAATACCGGGAAGGGCTTGATCCAAGCAGTTTTCGCAAAAAATGTAAGGTACAACTATCCATTATTTTAAAGTGCACTATGCACACCAAAAAGAGAATATACATATTATTATGGGACAACTATAAAAATAAAAGAGTTCTAAGAAAATAAAGTTCTAAGAAAAAAGTAAATAATTAAGTTATTTTTCATGCCTTTCTTAATTTTTAATTTTTATGCAATATAATCTCAAACAAGCCAAAAAAAAAAAAAACTAAGTTCAAATTTAAGGGTATTAACGTCATTTCACCAACAAAATTAACACCGTTAGGCGAAAAGTAACGACAGGGGAGGTAAGTGCAATTATTTTCAAAAGCAAGGAAGGACAGTGGAATTTCAGAAAGGAGAGGGGAGGACAGTGTATTTGTCAGAAACCTCAGGTGAGGTCAGTGAAATTTACCCTTTTACTTATTTACAACTAAGTATTCAGATTAACTTACATGCATTTCGGTTAATTTTTCAAGAAAGATTGTCTCAACACCCCACCCCACCCCACTCCACCATCATAGCCATCCACTTAAATTACGATTTGCCTCCAAGAAGAATCGAATTGTTGCTATATTGCAAATAGGCATTTTCCCTTCCCACTAGGACAACCAATAGGTGGGTTTCAACTCTCAAGCCCTCTTTGTTGACTCTGAAGGTTCCCATTCACACCTCAAGTTGAATCATAGCAGTGGAGCTTTTTTAGGTCTCTTTTTCTTGCTTTTTTTCTTTTTGTCTTTTAGTTTGACAATTAGTCCGAACAGATCGAACAGATCTGGATTGTAGCACAGTGCGTAGGAAATTTCTAACTCCACATAGCAAACCTACAGTTTTTACAGATGACTTGGGCATGCACGGATTAGGCACTCTGTAAAGTCCAATTTGAAATTTTACACAAAAAAAAATCTGAATCGTTTATTAATTACTATGGTGAGGTTTGGCCTAAAAAACCAACTTAATTTATTTTTTTTGTCTTTATTTGATTTTTTTTTTTGCATTTGTTAGTTTTGCATCGATTTTTTGAGTATTATTGGTTCGTCTCAGCTAGAGAAATCCAAAAATGTAAAAGATTATGACTAGAACTCTCAATTTTTTGAATAAGATCGAAAAAAGTGTAAAAAACTGACTTTTTAGCTTATTTTTGTCTTTATTCAAAAAAAATTTTGATTAGATCATAATTTTTACTTTGTTGATTCCTCTCGCCGAGACGAACTAATAAAACACAAAAAGTTGATGCAAAACTAAAAAACACAAAAAAAAATCAAATAAAGACGAAAAAATAAGTCAGCTAACTTTTTAGGCCAAAACACACCTATGTACTAGTATAAGAGTATATCTTTGCTTTGCGAAAGAGCTTTTTTGGTCCCTTTGATTGTGATGAACCCTTTGCAGAAATTAAGGGGTTCAGCATTTTCCACTTCAATCATGAAGATGAGTCATTACTAGCAGTGGAGCTTTTAGGTCTCTTTTTCTTTGCTTTTTTTTCTTTTTGTCTTTTACTTTGACAATTAGCACGGATTTAGCGTCAGCTTATCCACTCCGACCACGAAGATGAGCCACTACTACACAGTGGAAATTCTAGGGATAATTCTAAAGGGACAGAATTTTGGTGCACAGAAAATGGACAGATCGGCTCGGAGACCCACTTTTGGGTCCCACTGAAAAGATCCGAGCCGTTCATTCATCTTAGAATCATTTTTAGAGGGGTCCCGCAAGAAATCACCTCAATCGGACGTGCCTAAGTGCTCGATCCAAAGTCCACCCCGTTTCATTTTAGTTTTTTTTGAATAAAACGGGGTGGACTTTGGATCAAGCATTTAGGCACGTCCGATTGAGTGATTTCTCACATGGCCTTTCGAAAAATGATTCTAAGATAAATGAACGGCTCGAATCGTTCGTGTGGGACCCAAAAGTGGGTCCCCGAGCTGATCTGTGCATTTTCTGTGCACCAGATTTCTGTACATGTAGTCTGGTCCAAATTCTAGTAGTTGGCCAAAGTAAAAAAGTTCCTAATGTTGAGGGACTTGGATCCTCTGTTAATCTCTCTCACTCCCCACACATTTGTGAGCTTTTAATAAAGGGGTATTTGGGAGCATCGTTTTATATTACTTTTTGAATTTATTTATTACATATTTTGACTTTGGAGTTATGGTTAGAACGTTTTATGAATTTTTAGAGTATTTAGGAGATGTGTACAGAATGCCTTTTTTAGCGGGAGTTATATTTAAGAGAAATATGCAACATGAATTCTATAGGTCTTTTATGTTAATCAAAATAGGAAAAATAAAAGGGAAATGATTTTCACACCCACTTTTATCTCCAAAGACTCCCTTTTTGTCTTTATTTACATTGAAATTACCAACTTACACTTACCTCATGAGTCACTTTTTGCATATAAAGGACAAAAACAAAAAAGAAGTGTTTGGGGAGAAATTGGGTGTGTTAAAATCATTTTCCTTTTCACATTCCGTTTTACTATTTCTACTCAACTTTTTGTGTTTCAAAATGTAAATGCACTTAATTTCAAGCATAAGAAACTCGAAGCTTGGTCACAGGACATGGGGTTTCCCTTCCTTTTCACACCCCATTTTATCTCCAAATACTTCATTTTTGTCTTTTTTGCGTTTATTTTTTTAAAATTGTATCCTTTTATTTTGAATTTTTGTAATTTTTTTTTTCTAACAAGATTCTTGAAGATGTAGGGAACCTAACATTGAGAGTTTGCTTCAGACATCTAAAATAACGCTTGAATTTTTAAATTTTTTTTAATCATATGTCTTTTCATTTTTTATGACTTTATATTGAGAGGGCAACCAAGCTAGGGGTCGGGTTTGAGCAACCCGAACATCGGGGCTGATACCGATAATATTACAATTTCTAAGGGATGTGAAAATCACTAATCCGAAATATCGATACATCTACGATTTGAGGTATGATAGATGGTACTGTCGTGTTTAATCCATTGTTTGAAATGTACATGAAGCACTACCCACTTCAATGCATGGTGGGCAATGAGTAGACCAAAAGTAAACTTATCCACAAAACTTTCTACCTGAGACCATGACTGAATCACTAAAGTGAAACCATGGGTGAATCATTGAACTGTACGAGAGAGAGAGAGAGAGAGAGAGATTATAAAATGAAGAAAAAACCACTAAAAAGCTCGACTTTTTGGCTTTTTAATGGTTGAGCTTGAGCTCGACTTTTCGGCTCGAACACTAAAAAACTCGACTCGTTTACACCCCCTAACTGCAACAAATGCAGCGAAGAGAATTCGCCAGGGAAGACATGAAACAGGAAAAGGAAGAGAAATTTAGATGAATCGTGAAATGGAGCGCGTAGTTATAAAATTGAATTGAGCAGTTATTTCGTGAAATGTATATCCGATGTAATTTAGGAGTAATTTTAATAGGTAGTTTAGGTATCAAAAAGATCGACAAAATGATGATAATTAATTGAAAAAATAATAATAAGAATTCTTCTACGTAAAAACAACGATTATAATCAATGAAATTCTTCTTCCTCTGTGATTTGTGAAAACAAAAAATGTTCTACTTTTGCCCCCACCTCCTACAAAAAAAAGTACAAAATAAAAATAAAAAATAAAAATGATGCACCTCACCATCTATAACTAAACTACTTAAAGAACAAAATTTCATGTTTGTAGGTTAGTAGGGCACATCACATAATTACTTTCTGCAATTTTTTATTTCAATCTTTAGCAGCTAGAGAGAGAAGAGATGCATTGAAAATAATGCTCAACCATTCGAAGGGTGGGAAGAAGAGGGCCATAAAAAGTAGCAGCAGTAGCATAACTGGATTACCATTTGAAGGGGGGGAAGAAGAGAAGCCATAAAAGCAGTAGCAGTAGCATAACTGGATTACCACAACCAAACCATAGATACTGAAGTCCATTCTCTAGGGGAAAAGGCAAAATTGAACCAGTCTTGTAACATAAAAAAACACCCAAAACTCTCATGTAGCGTTCCGACAACATATGGAAGGAAGATATAGGAAAATCAATCATCATCCTCGATGACCTTGGTACCTAGTCCCTTCAATCCTTCTGCTGGGATTTCAGCAACGGTAACAAGAGAGTAGAGCTCTTCCTTTGCGTCTTCATCATCGTTCCTCTTGCGAGCAATGCGTACTCTGACCCGCCTTGGGACACTTCGGATCCCCCTGCTCCAGATGTGCTTGTTTAGCTTGACATCCACTCTCACATCCTTAGTCCCCATAGCTGTTTGTGCAAACTTTCTAATCTCCTTGATGGCTTTAGGAGCCTTCTTCTTGAATGTACTGTAATATACAATGGACAGCGGGAAAAAAGCATGATCACAATCTACCTCCAGAAATCAAACAAAGTTAATTTAGAACATCGTGGTGATTGTGTATAGTTAGTTTATCAATGTCCTTTTATAGATGAACAATATGAAACACAGATGAAAGAAACACACACAGAAGGGATAGCCAGGAGATAAAGGCAGCACAGATGATTAATGATATAATGCTATCTTCCAAATCTGACACCAATCATCATGCACAATCAGCGAGATACATGCCAATATGGTTTTATATAGCCAGGTAAGAAGAAAGACGAAGAAACAGTGCATGGGAGTGCAACCATTTCACCAATAAGAAAAAACAGTGGTGAACTTTCATAAAAACGCTCTGTTTATGTGGGTGGGTAAGTGTGACCCTAGTCAGTGCACTATGTTGCAGCTTAATCCTGCTTTATAGTCTGTGGCCCCAATTTGCAATAGCTTCCAACTCAATAATCAGAACGTAGATCGCATATAGTGTGTCGATCTCATCACCTTACCAACTAGGGCGTATGTATACGAAACTGGTGCACCACCTGACTGAGATCTACGCTTCTTTGTCAACAGGAGCTGGAACAAAACCACCAATTGAGAAGACCACAATGTCAGGTAATGAGTCAGACGTAGCCTTATAGTAGGTCTTCTTTAGCAAGGGTCAAGTATAACTCTTCTTAAACGAGGGCTTCTGCAGCCAAGCCAGCATTCCTCCTTTACTGAGTAGGGCTAGGGGGCTAGGAGCGTAACTAAGGATTTAAGGCTTTCAGTCAGGATGTTCATTCCTCTCTCTTAATAGTCTTAATAGAGCGTCTCTTAATAGTCTTAATAGAGCGTAATCACAAAGATTGAGAAGAGGATGGATCCTTGAGATCGCCCCTATGTAGGCTTGCTCTTGCTCTTTGGCAGCCTTCTTCAAGTAGGCTTCTTTCTTCGATAACGCTTAGGAATTCCTAGAGCCCTTAAGCTTCAAGGCAACTAAAGAAATGCCGTCAAACCCATTTAAAAAAGCCATTGGCTCATCAGAGATGCAAGCATGTCTGAAAGAATTAGGCAATGGAAAAAAAAGTGTGACCTCTTCACCAAACCCATGTCTGAAACAAGATTCTCACCAATATAAGTGCATAATCTTTTTAATTGAGTTGTCAAGATTCATAATTCAAAAACCACCAAGTCATATGACATGGATGAGATAGAACATCAGATGACCTCTTTGAAATCCTTGTAGCAAATAGCAATAATACTTGAAAATATGCGCTGGAGCTACTTCATTAACTCTTTTTTAAACTGCGATCACTAAAAACTGAAAATTTAGAGGCAAGGCCATGCTTTCAGTTCAGAGCTCAATACAAGTTAGGATCTCGAAAGGAAGGCCAATGATAGCTATTTTATATGGATCTAGACAATACAAGCAGCCACAACAAATTAACATTTTACATATATACAACTAGAACTGTCCACATGATTGTGATGCAGATATTTCAAGTCAACATCACTGTGCATATATGTGTGCAGATGAATATACATGATTGCAACAATACATGGAAGAGAGAGAAGTTGTTACCATCCGTGCAAGCGCTTGTGGAGGTTGATGGTGTACTCCCTAGTCACCACCTCTTCCTTCCTTCCTTTCGTCTTATCCACCATTTTCTCCTCTCTCTCTACTCAGCAATTCCTGCACTCAACCAAACACACAATGTTAAGCTCAAAATTTTAACGAAAATCGTTCTCAATCCATGGAATCTCGATCGCCATAACTTCCATTTCTTACGAATAACATCAGCCAAATCACGGAAACATCATAGACATAATCAAGCCCAAAGAGACGAAATCAGACCTTTGTTCAGAGAGAGAGAGAGAGAGAGAGAGAGAGAGAGAGAGAGAGACCTCTAGGGTTTGCAGGACGGCAGCGGGAGGAGCCGATACTGAAAGCTGAGACAGAAAGAAGAAGAGAGTATAAAAGAAGCCCTAGTTGTTATACCCTAGCAGCAAAGGGTATGGAAGAAAACAGGGCCTGGATATTCTTGTTTCGATAACATAACAGGCCCATGGGCTATCAGAGGTTTTCGATTTGGGCTTGCATCCATGCTTTGGTTTGGACTTTGTAAAGCCTAATACATAGCCCCGTCGCTTGAGTGATTGTATAAATAACACCCAAAATTGAAATAGAACATTCGTTCACACATACAGTAAAACTAATTAGATTTATCTCATTTCATTCATCTATTTTTTCTATATAACTATTTCATTTACAATTATTAGTTTATAAATTGGTTGGGTATAAACAAATAAGATAATATGATTAAACAAGTTCGGATATCAATATACTTTCACGGATATCGGTATATTTTTCTTGGATATCGGTACATTTTCTATACCTTATCCTCCATCCAAAGGGTTGATGTTAGCATTTTATTTATTTTGAAACAAGTTTTCCCAACATGGTCAATTGAGTGCCCCCAACCATGTCAAATTTCTAGATCCGCCACTTCATAAAATATTTGTTAAAATTATTACACCCACACTGAGATATATATACCCCAAGCTTCTTATCCGGACCCCCGGATTGAAGCTCTTGGGGTATTTTTTGTGTTGCCAATTGCTTTGGAAAAATCCGAACCGTCCAATGTGTTCAGAAGGTGTTTTCCAAGGTTCACGCGAGAAATCTTCAAAAACAAATACCGGGAAGGGCTTGATCAAAGCAGTTTTTCGCAAAATTGTATACAAAATTGTCCAATGTATTCAAAACGTGTTTTAAAAGCTCTATATTGGAAATCATCAACAAAAAAAAAAAAGACTGGGAAGATCTTCATCCGATCATTTTTTTCATAGAAACCTCATATGTACAGTTTTATGAACAGGCTCAAACTAGCGACTTTTTCAGAATCAAAATAACTAAAAATTTGCCTTTACCTTTCTTCTTCATTACTGCAATAAACTTAAAAGATCACAGGTTTTATCCGTGATCTTCATACATTAATCCAGGTTTTAAAACCGTGGTTGATCAAGCCGTTATTAAAATTTCCAAGATTCAATCACGGTTTTTGCTCGTGATTAAAGATATGTCCGAAATTGATATGAGAACTCACAAGGCACGGTTTGAACGAAAAAAAGTGATAAAAAGTATTATAAGATGACTGTTTGGATGCAAAACCGTGGTTAATTATTGTACAAGATCACGATTTCGACACGGTATTCCACTAAAACCACGGTTAATTATTGTACGAGATCACGATTTCGACACGGTATGCCATCAAAACCGTGGTTAATTATTGTACAAGATCATGATTTAGACACGGTATTCCATTAAAACTTTATCATATAAGGTCACAGTTTGAACAGAAACCGTGGTTTATTGGAATATGAAGATGACCTGTGTTTTTAAAACCGCTGTCGTTTCTCACGTTGGAAGAAAAAAAAAAAGGGATTGTTTTCAACCAAAAATGTTCAGACAAACAATGTCACGAAACAGGTAAAGAAAATCAGCGCCAAAAGATAACTACTACAAAAGAATACTCTCGTTCAACCCATCAACTAGTCTAAAAATCAGATATATCCTGATTCCTGAAAAATGCAGCTGGAAGTCAATACAGACAATACTGGCAATATAAGCTAAACCCTCTGTATGAACAAATGTTCACCTCCGGGGGGGGGAGGGTCGATCCAAACAATTTCTCCATTGCGCGGAGTAATCCAATAATAGATTTCAAGACGGTGACACCTTCTGGTCCGGAAGCAATGAAAGCCTCCTAGATAAATCAATAGCCTTGAAGTGTAAATTACCCCCAAGATTCTCAGTATTGCAACCAATTTCAGGGCAGAAGCCATATGCTACCAACCAAACATATAGATGTGGACTTGCAAATTTTTCACAACTCAGTTGCATTTCTGTAGTCATCGCAACACATTAGCATTTTTGGCATAGATATTAAGAATGACACATTGGAAAGAGTTAGCAATTGTACCTTTGAGCATCATGAAGTTCCTTATGATAACCTGTTCTTCGACTTTAAAGTCCTGATTTTTTCCATATTGTGATGATACGATTACTACTTGATGCTCATGTTGCTTCTGCCAAAGCAACTCAACAGGGATTAAATTCCATCTACCAGTGGTGGATGTTGGGAGTGAAGTTAACCAACGCGGTAGCGCTACCAAGGAAATGGGGTAGCGCTACCCAGGACCTAAGTTTCGAACAGAGAGTTCTGGAGCGCTACAGGTATTTCCCTGTAGCGCTACCGAGGCCTTAAAATGCCTTTTAGGGTTTCGGCCGACTTATGTGTTGGTTAGATCGAAAATACTTTTTCAGAGCGTGAAAAATAGAGAGAGGCGAGAGAAAACCAATCTCAGAGAGATTGTGAGAAGACTTGTACTCCTTGATTCGATTTCATAGTGGACTGGTGTGGCTCCCGTGGTTTTTCCTCACGTTGAGGTTTTCCACGTATATCTTGTGTCTTGCTTTCTTTCCGGTTTTTCATTACGCACATATTTGTTTGCTTTTTCTGTGATTCATTGTTCCCAAGATCCGTAGGGACGTTTTCGTTGTAGGATTGAACAGGTGTTCGCGATAAAATCCATAACAGTGGAAACACCACACCATCACCTATGGGCCCGACCGGATTTTTTATGTCGTAATTAGAAACTATTCATTATGTATTGTCTGCATAGTATTATCCGTGGAAAAAATCAGATTGAGAGGATATCGATAGATACGTCCAAAAATTGAATTTTGATTTATAAAATAGGAGGTCATGGATAGTTTATCGATGTTCGATCAATCTGGTTTTTGCGTAAATATGCTACTTTATGAGGCCTGTGGAAATTTTATATCCATCTCAAAGTCAATTGGCAATGAGTAGAGAGGTCCCAGCATATATTCAGTGATCACACATTCCACTACTAGGCAATGTGGGACAATATTTCTTAACATCCCCCCTCACGTGTTTGTCATCGTGGGTGTGGGATTGCGATATATTTTTTTTAATGTGGAGTGGAATAGGCCCCGCTCTGATACCATGTGGAAACTTTATATCCATCTCAAAGCCAATTGGCAATGTGTAGAGAGATCCCAACATATATTAAGTAATCACTCATTCCACTCCTAGGCAATGTGGGACAATATTTCTTAACAAGGCCCACAACGAGCTCAACTCATCATCTAAATCATATACCACAATCTTTGTGCACTGAATAAATCAAATTGTTCCAATTTTGTCCCCTATTGCATTAGAACCTCAGGTTTGTGTGAACTTATTACTAGCTTTTAACTTCTTTTAATAGCGTGGATTAGACCCTGGAAATTCAATAAAATTAGCTTCATTGGATACCTGAAAAAACACCCGGTTGTCCCCCTAATCCTTCCTTCGTATGTCCTCATTTCATTTTCTTCTACTTCAGAGATTCTTTTTAGTGTTCCACCATCAGCAACTTGAAAATGCTCCCAATCTATTTCCTACTCTTTTTTTTTTATTTTTCCCCAGGAAAAGGAGGTAAATGCCTTGCATTGGAAATATGTTGGGCAAAATTAATTTTAGGCAAATTATGGATGTTTGGTTTGATCGAATTGGTACAAGCATGTGTGCTGAATTTACTTACAGAATGTATATGGCGATGTTGTTGTTGTCTATTTATTTATTTTACTTTGGCCATTTCTGCCAAATTTTAGTATTTCAGAGTATTAAATTATTGTTGAGGCCTATTGTCGAGCCAAACATTTCCTAAAACAGTCAAACAAGCGCCTAAAATGCCACAAAACAGCTGCAAAAAGCTCCTAAATCAAACCCCTAAGCAGCCACCCAAACAACCCCAAAACTCCACAAGACAGCCCCAAAAAGCTCCTAAATTAAGCACCCCATGTTTGGAAACTATGGAAAGAAAAAGAAAAGAAAGGAAAATAAAGAAGAGGAAAGTTGATTACTTTCCCCTTGTTTGGTTGTAAAAGAAAAATGAAAGAAAACTCATGGGAAAATAAATTTCTTTTGTTTGGAGAAGAAAACGGAAAGAAAATAAATTCTAATGATAATGTCAAAACTATAGTACATAAAAGACTTGTATCATGTGCAGAATGCAAGTCTTTGATACAAAACAATATTGGCACTAACAAAAATGGTTTGGGCATTATCACTAATTCACTACCCATTCTTAAGTACCTTTTTCTTTCTAATTTCCTCTCCATTTTCTTCTCCCTTTTCCCTTTCTAGAGTTTTCTTTTACAGAATCCTTTGTAAGTTTTTTCTTCTCTCTTTATGCTTGGAACCAAACGACTTGGGAGGAAAATTTTTCATTTACCTTTCCTTTCTTCCGTCTTTCCTATGTAGCCCATTAAAACACAAAACCGCCCCCTTCCACCTACAACGGTCCCCAAATCCATAGGTGGCTCTACCCTTGTGGTAGGGTGGTCACATAACACCCTAAACAAAATTTTTTGTTAAAATACATGTAATATTTTCACTTTTATTTTAGTTTAGTCCCTTTTTGAACGCCCAACCCAAAAGTAATTGAACACACTACCCATAAAAATCAACCCAGAATCAATCTAATATTATCAACTCAATTAAACCTTATAGGCTGCTTCATAACTTCCCATAATTGGTCTATTGAACATCTTGAAATCTTTTATTATTATAATACATGTAATTTTATCAGGGGTTTTGTTTGAACTCTTAGTCTTTTACCATGAACACTTATCAATCCAATACCTAATACATAACTCCAAAACATAGTATACACCCTTAGTGACAAAAAACTAAAAAAATGAAGAGAGCAAAAGGTATCTATTGGTATCGATACTGTGATTCGGCTTCTCTATGACTAACAATCAACTTTATATATCTAAAAAATAAAAAAGAGATCTTAATGAACATCATCGTCTCCTTTGAATCTTAGTTTACAAATAACTTGAATGAGGGAAAAACTTTTGGAACTAAATTACTTAAAATAACAAATACTAATAGTCCCACATAAAAGTAAGACAGTTCAACTAGCAAAAGTAGCTTTCTCAAGGTGGAGGTGCGGAGCTTGCACGAATGCCCAAGAGCCGATGCCAAGGTCAACGAGGAGAAGGACACATGAGATACTTATCATTCGACTAATTACCCAGCAACCCTTTTATATAGCCTATATTTTACACTTAGTCACACTCGTAACAAGGCCTCATCCCAGTTTTTTATGGAGCAAAAACTTAGTTAAGGCCTGCTACGACTGTGAGAAGTGTAAAGTGTAGGATATATAAAAAGGTAACAGGATTCTTAGTTGAATGATACCAAGTGGAATGCTATCTACTGTGTCTTTCTCGTCGTTGGCCTAAGGATCACTTTCTGGACATTCGTGTGCTCTGCACCACCACCCTGAGAAAGCTGCTTCTGCTGCTTGAACTATATATCTTACTTTATGTGGGACTATTAACATTTGTTATTTTAAGTAATTTAATTTCAAAAGTCTTTCCCTCTTTCAAGATCTCTGTAAACTAAGACTCAAAGGAGACCATGATGTTCATTGAACTTATTTTTAGTGAACTCCCTCTCTCTCCCTCTCTCAAAATCCTTTCCTCTCCCTTCTCTCTAACTCTCTCGCTCTCTCCAAAAGCCTCTAGCCCTAGGGTTTCAATTGGGGAGAGGTGGTGCCTCCTGCTAGCCGGCCTCCTCCCTCCCCTCTCTCTATCTCTCCCCTTGTTTTCCTTCATTTTCTTCCCCATTTTTCATTCTCTCCGCTTTATTCCTATTTGAAAATTGATTGGCAATGGTTACTCGGTGGTCGAACGTGATGGTTATGGTGGTCAATCCCGGCATCATGGATCTCAACACTCGTGTTTTTTGATCGGTGTGGACGGATTTGGCGGTTCTCGTCGATCGGTTTGGAGGCATGGAGGTCTGACAAGGTCGTTTCTAGTACGATACTCTTCATTTCTTTCTGTCTTCTCCCTCCTCATTTTTTTCGACCCCCTTCCCTTGTATACTCTGTCGGTTCTCTATCACGCCGTCTTTTCACTCCTCGCTCCCTTAACGGCGAGGTTCATCTCTTGGTTTTGATGCTTGGCCTGCGTAGCCTCCCGCCGGGCAACGCTGTTGCGGTTCTGGTAATCACCTAACGGTTTGGTTGAGTGCTCGTGACAGCTTGGGTTCACCTTTACAGATCGTTTCTTAATTTCAGGGGTGTTGGCATGTGGTGCTTTGTAGTTCTGGAGGTGACGATCCGGCGGTGTGGTGGTGGTTTGTCTGAAGTGGATTGGCGGGTTGACGATATAGGTGATATAACTGTACAGTGTATTAGGGTTAGGTTTTAGGTTTTCTTGGGCTGGGCTTCATTGTTTATTTTGGGCTATTTGGCCTTAAGGTGTTTTGAGTTTTATTGGTTTATCCGAGCATTTTAGGCCTTCGGGTGTGCAGGGCTTTGTCCCTTTTGGCTATTTTCTTGGGCTTTATTAGTTTTATCTGGGCATTTTAGGCCCTCGGATGTTTAAAGTTTTGTCCATTTAGTTGTATTTTCAACTTCTAGTTGGAACCAATCTCCCTTCCCTTAGTAAATTTTTACTTTTGCTATTTATTAAAAAATAAATAAAATTAGTGAATGGGTTTGTAAGCAAAAAAGTCGAAAATGTAGTAACGACCGAATGGATATGTGCCCATATCTTGTTAACATATGTGGGCAATAGTGAACAAACATGTGTTGGTTGTTTTTGCAATCATTATCTTTTTATACAAAAATGAGACTTGCAGGCAATGAAAAGTTGAAAAGTCTTGAGAGCAAAGTGATCAAGGTTAACTTTTATTCATTTTTCCATCCCTGCTATTTTGGAATCCATGGAAAAAAAGAGAGACAAAGGAAAGAAAGACTAGCAAGAGATATTTTACCCAAAAAATTTACTATTAACAGTGAAAGTGGAAGGCAATCCAAAAAAAAAAAAACAGAGAGGAAAGGGGAAAGAAAGCACATTAATGATTTTTAATTAGATTTTTTTTCCTGCTTTAATCAATCATTTGCCTCGACGAAAGGAACGAGAAAAGTATAAATATATGGACCGAAATTAGAAAAAAAAAGTTCAAATAAGACAATACTCCATACTAAACTTTTGTTTAGAGTTTTGTCATTTTTGGGTATGAATCAATTGTCTCGACGAGAGGAATGAGAAAAGTATAAATATTGATCGAACAAGAAAAAAATAGATAAGACGAAGCTAAAGACCATAAGTTAACTGTTTAAAGTTTTTTTTTTTTGTTTTTTGCTTTTTGTCATATTTTCTTTTGGAATATCTTATCTGACAAGAATGATTAATCCAAACAAATTAACGTGAATATAAAACGATTGATAAAAAAAAAACACTACTCCCTCCGTCCCTTTTTAAATGTAGACATTTTCATTTTGGGCTGTCCCTAAATAAGTGTCTGGTTTGAAAAGTTAATGGGTAAAAGTTTGTACAATTATCATTTTGCCCTTTGAAAAGTTAGTGGGTAAAGAGTTAATAGGTAAAAGTGGAGGATAATTTTGGAAAGTATGGGTAAAAGTTGATGTGAAAAGTGTAAAGTGGAGGAAAAAGTTGATGTGAAAGGTGTAATGATGATGTTTGTTTAATAAGTTGGATTTATGAAGTAACACATTTAAAAAGGGACGGAGGGAGTAGTATTCAGACGTTAGTGTAAAAGCAGCATAACCACAAATACTCCCTCCGTCCTTTTTTTAAGTGTTTAACTTTTCATTTTGGGTTGTCCCTAAATAAGTGTGTGGTTTGAAAAGTTAATGGGTAAAAGTTTGTCCAATTACCATTTTGCCCTTTTGAAAAATTAGTGGGTAAAGAGTTAATGGGTAAAAGTAGAGGACAATTTTAGAAAATAGAGGTAAAAGTTAATGTGAAAGGTGTAATGATGATATTTCTTTAATAAGTTGGATTTACGAAATAACACAATTAAAAAGGAACGGAGGGAGTATGAAACTTGCTAATACTCCAATTAACTATGGGAAGAGGTGCACTTCAAAGGGGTACCGGTCGATAGAGAAGAACAAATAGCTAACCTCATTCTCTTGAGATTCGGAAGCATCCCAACTCAGTGATCAAAATCTTTAATCACAATTAAGGAACGATTCCTGATGGAGACCAGCACATTCGTTAATTCATCATTAATAGAGGACAAACAGATAAGATCCAAATCATATGGATGTCTGTTAGCGAAAATCAATCACACACACTATATGAAATACGTAAAGCAGTAAAAGAATCAACATAGGATTTTTTGTGATTTCCCAAAACCGAGTACCTCCACATAAGCGAGAGCGAGTCTGTTATTTGATAAAAAGTCATCGAGGGTTTTTACAATAAAGAGTATTTGTAAGCCATACTCTATTTCAACCCTAATAATTCCGTACTGTACGACCCCCGGTTCGCCCCCCGCACCCCCCAAACTATTGGGCCTGGCGGCCCAGCCATAACAGTTGAATCCGTGATGCGCCAAATGCCTTGTTCCACTCTACTCCACTCGGCATCTAGCCTTTCCTAGAACTTCTCGTACCTCTGCAATATGAGCCACAAGTTCCAACAATGTCAAATTCAAGGCGTTTTGCCATGTAAGCCATTAAGCTCGATTTGTCAGTACAAGGAGGGTCGTACAACAAGTAACCCCTCTTCCAAGCCTTGCCTACGCTCTTGTAAAACTCCTCCCTCACAAACCTCAACAAGTCGGAAACTATGCCGATCAAAAAAGTCAGAAACTATGCGCTCATTTTCCAGGTCCATTCCAACCTCCGGCAAATGTCGCTGGCTTTTCGAGTTCTATTGAACGTTGACGACCTCTTCCCTGTCTGGTGTTGATCGAACTTCGTTTGGTTGAATCATCTAAACCTTGTGTCGTTCTATCTCTCCAAATGCAACCCACCGGCCACCACTATAACCTTCAAATGGTTGATGTGGTACTCCCATGCATGTAAAATCTTTGTATTCTAATAGTTTATAAACAATCTTATTGGATCTTATGTAAAATCTTTGTATAGTATTTGTGTATATACTCCTGTGGCCCAATTGGAAAACCACGTAAATATTGTGTCTTACTGTCATTGTTTTACGTGTGGTTGATCTTGGGCACAACACTTTTCAAACCAAACGGGGTGGGACCTCGTTATAGTTTCCCTTCTTTTCCATAAGATCCAATAAGAAAAGAAAAACAAGACAGGGATTTTTTTTTGAACGGCCAAAAAAAATAATTATTAATCAAATATCGAAGATACAAGATTAAACGGAAAAGAGAAGATGGAAAAGTTGATCATACCGATACATTGAAAATCGTCCGGAATCGGTTTACTGGCTCCAAACCCTCTTTTGCGTGCGATCTCTCTTCCTCACGGTTCTCACTTGGCCGCGCGCAACTCTTCTAAAACACAAAGGCTCCCAACAAATTATAAAACACCAGTTTTCTCTTACATACTATTGTTGGTTTAAACAGAATAACCAAATCTACTCTCCTACTCCCTCTAAAATTCCTCGCAACCTTAATTCACTCCTACATGCATGCTTGACTCCTCCAATTCTGTTCACACCGGCCCCAACAAACTCGCTCTACTAATCTGGTTAAGTTTAAAAATAAAATAGTCTGTTTTTTTTTTTCTCTCTTTGTTTTTTTATTTGTTTGGATTGGTTGATCAATACATTTTTCTCTCTTCTGGGAATAAAATAAAATAAAATAGGTCAAATTATAAAGTTTGATTTGGCTCAGTCACCACTTTGTGATTATTTACCAGCTAGTTCTTCCAAAAATTTCATTCCGGTATTTTTTATTTTTTGTAACTTGTTAATTTTTCGTCGTAATTTTTGGAGATTTATCATTCTTCCCAATGAGACAAATAAAAAAAAAAAGTATAACATTAGAGCTTTGTTATGTAAAGAATGTACTTTTTAAACACACCGCGCCAATAATGTGGAGTCCCAGAATCTATTTTAACAATCTGAGTCTTTTATTTTACGGCTCCAAACGTGCAAATTTAATCGTACAAAAAATCAGATTGATAGAATAGCGACAAGCCGTTGATTCAAATCAATTGATTAAGGGGAAGTAATGAACGACTTGGATTATTTGTGTGAGACTTCAAAGTGGGGCCCTAGAGAATCTATGCACACATATATGTGTGCATAAGACGGTTTTCCATCCAAAAAGTGAAGCTTTGTTAACAATTGGAGGAAGTGATCGAACACGCCTTGAAGGCGAATAAAGACTATCTTTTTGCAGTGTGTTCGGGCTCAAACAACACTTTTCCGAGGCAGGTTGGGGCTCTGAAATGGGTTCCTCCAGCTAGCTCTTGTGTTAAGATTAATTTGGACGGAGCCTTCAATTCCTCCCGCGGCTTGGCTGCCTTTGGCGTAATCGCTAGAGATAGTGGTGGATTGGCTCAGTGGTGGAACTACGGTAAGGTTTTAGTCACGTCACCTCTTGCTATTGAAGCTTGGGCACTCCGTATAGCTTGTGTTATGGCAGAAGAGAGGAATATTGATCGAGCCATCTTCGAGTCAGATTGTAAGCATTTGGTGGATTTACTCATTGATTCAAAGCTGGAGTGCCCTTGGGAGATTGCAACTATTGTGGACGATATTAAAGCTTGGGCTTCCAGAAGACAGTGGACTTTTACTTGGTGTAGAAGAGAGTGTAACAAAGCAGCGCATTGGATAGCTTCAAACTGTTTAGCTAGGCGTTCTCTTTTCCATACGGGTTGTATTCCCCCTGCACTGGAGTCTGTATTGTCCAAGGATTTGTCTTAGTTCGTTTTATATATTACTTGACGTCTTTCAAAAAAAAAAGAGTATGCCATTCGGCCAAAGATTTTCTTTTTAGTTGTTTTTTCATAATTTTTT
>CM029277.1:32722582-32799000 GCA_016920895.1 Vaccinium myrtillus
TAATTTTTACTAGTACTAGATTCGGATCAAATTTTGTTGGATTAATTTTTAGTCTTGACGAGTAGAATATTAAAAGTCCAAAATTATGACCGCAAGATGCAAAAAGTTAGGAAAGATGAAAAGTGTCAGAAAAATGCAATTTTCAGTGTCTTTAATATCAGAAAAAATTTCAACTACGGGCTCTTAAAATTCATATTTTCGGGGGCTTAAATCGGCCGCAATACTTGCTATAGTTCAGGGCAGCTCGGTGGAAATATGAGAGCTAGTACAATAGACTTTCGAAAAGAACTACTATCTCCGTCGCAAATTTCTTGTCCACATTCATTATTTATGATATCTCATAAAAATATTTTTCAAATGTTTAATGTTATATATATTTAATATGTATCTCGTTTGATAATTCCCGATGAGTTCTATTAAACATAGTTTTCAAAATTGTAAAAAACATTGTAGATTGAAATAAATAAGCGATTGAAAAATGACACACATGCACGTAAATGGACAAAAAATTTAGGACGGAGAAGTATTAGAAAATACTATTTTCAAAATAGGGTACACTTGGGCTTTCTTTTTCAGTTGAAAGAATTACTCCAATTCCCAAGTGCCGTTGGGCTGCGTACAGAAAAACTCATCTTTACATTGCATCACCAAACTTTAATAGTCTTCGGCGAACACCAGTCTTCAGCAAACATCATTGCCATGATTTTCCTATGTTATAAGCTTTCTTAAGTTCACAACAGAAATTCCAGCGAACTGGCGCTGGAACAAATTACACCATCATAAAGTGCGAGCGACAATTAAAACAGAAAAAAGCGTCAACATACTTCTAAGCTCTCTGAAGAAATTAAAGGTTTACGGATCGATCATTAAGGAAACTGTTCTCGGTTAACTTTCATGAACTTGCCAAGCGCTACAGCAGGGACACCGCTAACAAGACATGGGTCCTTTTTACCACAGCTTCTAACAAGGTAAAATCTAATAAACTATGCTCAGAAGCTAAAAGCATGAACACCGCAAATGACTCCAGAATGGCTTCACAAGCCTCTAGGAGATACCTTCTGAGCAATTGACTTGATCTGTTTTATTCTTTCATCGACTAGTTGCTTCAGCTGTTGCTCCTGATTAGCTTGATCTTCATCCATCTCGATGCTGCTACTAGCTTCAACATTCTTGGACTTGAACATGACAAATGCCATTTCCTCATCATAATCTGTTGGAAACTCAGCCAACCGCTTCCCTGCAGCCCCCGAGTCTTTCCCTATGACATCAGCCCTAATACGATCAGAAATGATGGTCCTGTAATTCTCCATGTACTTGTCCACAGACTCAAGCCGAAGATAGATGAGCACCTCCCAACACTGTAAAAACTGTTTCTTGTTAATTTTCAAAACTTTCCTGACATCTTCAATAGCACTCTGAGGTGGTCCAAAATGACGAGCTTGGGTTTTCTTTGAGAGATTTTCTTGCTTCAGACGCAAAATTGATGAATCAAGTGCTTCCTGGATTGGTGTAAAGACAAGCAGGCGTTGCACATCGATACATGTTCGCACATATTGTAAAGTGTCCAATGGCTCTTCCACTGTCAAGTCGTGAACATCTTCGCTAATCGCAAGATTGTTAAGCGCCTCTAGAAGGCAATGGCCATAACCTTTTTGCTGGTATGGAGGCAATACAAGTATCTGCATCAACAGAAACATCATCAGCTGCTGGAAACAAGCAGGTACCGAATCAAGGCCCTTTTGTTTGACCAGGACTAATAGTGAAGGGATGCATAATCCTGTAAGACAAGTAATCCCGTAGGTAAGGGATTAGTAATACCAAACCCATGGTCTGTTTATGCGTATTTTGAGGGATGTAATATCTGATGGGGAATATAACCCCGGTAGCAAAAGTTCAAACCATATATACGATGACAATTAATTTATTGTGTAATCCAACACTAATCTGGTCAGACAAACAGGCCTTTCATGTATACTAGAGGCCAGGGCACACGCGATGCATGTGCATGTCGAACTTTGACAAAACATTATGCACAGATGTTTCTGGCTTTTTGTTACGATCAAACAAAAAGCCGGAAGAACTTGTCTATATATATTTTTTTTCGTCAAAGTTTGACCTGCACACACATTGCTCGTGCTCCGGCCTCTAGTAGAGATGAAGAGAACGTCGGTGGAAAGTTATGATGCCAAAGTGGAATATTTTTGGAACTGCAGCAGTTATTATAGGTTTAGACGTGGGTTGGTTCATGGAAGAATTGCAACATAGTGGTTGCAAACCCACTAAATCGTTGCCAGCAATCTTTGTATTTGAATCTGGTGATAGAGGAGAACGGGGTCATGAACAGTTTTCACGTGGAGTGGTTTCTTCACTAAAAAAGAGGAACAGTTTGTTTTTTTTCCCACAGAGCAAGCGTTTTTCTTTGCCCCTCCGGTTATTTTTTGAGGGATAGTAACGGAAAAAAAATTGTGAGCCAGCCTCAAAATCTGATCCAGACCAGGCTGCTCCCCCTTTATATATTAGATAGAAATAGAAAATGGAAAGATCAATACCAATCTTAAAAGACCCAAGCCAACTTCTCTTTTATTCAGTCTAACAAGGTATCAATGCAAAAGAGAGCAAACCTGACCAAGCCGCAAACGCAAACTGTCAGGGTAATGGTAGAAACGATAAATTGCGGCAAAACCAAGCAATCTAAGTTGGTTGCCCCCCTGCTCATTTTTCTTCTGAGCTATGAGAAGTATCTCCCATCCTGGATCAGTAATATCAATAGGATTGCTACCTGATACCATGATATAACTGGTTAAAAACTGCACCTTAGTTTTATTGCAAGGTATGGGATAGTACCAAGTCAATTAGTCCGAAGCACGTGAAGAATTACCATCTATTAGGAGGAGCACCAGAGGAATCAATTGACTATAGAGGTGCCCAACAGGCATGGTACCCACAACCCGAATAACCTGGCCAAATGGAAAGGAAAGGAAACAGGATCTAGTCCATCAAAATACACACCACACAGAGTCCTATGAAAAAGCAAGACGGGCAAGCACCACATTCATTAACAAAGAATATAGTGAAGGGGCTAAAGAACACCTCCACATCAGACTCTGTTTTTAATTGTTCAGTAGAATCACTGTTGTGTCCATTTGGGGCCTTCAACTGCAATGTCTCCCCTTTTGAGACAATAGATCTGTCAAAAGGAAAAGAAAACCATGCAAATTTTAACAATAAGACAAACAACGAAACAACACGAATTAAGAAGAATGAATGAGAAAGCAGCAACAAATGCTAAGGTAAGCTATTGATGACACATACTGAACATAATCAGACTCTGTCGAAAATGTCTGAAGGAAATCATCCTTTTTCTCGACAAGATTATCAGCAAAGATATTCTGGAAGGAATTAGATAATAATCAGCACTCAGCTCATCAAAGGAATTGTAAACAAAGATGATAGACTACAATCGGTAATCCATTATTACCTGTAGAGCAGGTTTCAAATCTGTGATACCTTTCCCGCCCTTATAACAGTCACAAGACAAAAAACATTAGCAAGCCATCCGAAGACATAGCTAGAATGACACAAAATGTCAAGAATGAAATGTTCAAGAATCAAAATACACACATCCACCATCTACATATTTTCCAGGTTAAAGACTAGTGTAGATACTTACATCGGATGAGCTCTGAAATGTAATATCAGCATATGCACGAAATGAAATGCTACTGAGCCAGACTGTTATCTGCATGTGTTGCAAGGAAGATAATTTAGAAAAATTGAAAACTTCTGAGCTGATAATGAAAGAATCAAATAAAACCAAAAAAATAGAAGGCACGTCAAACATTAATGGTTCCACAGTTCCATGTATAGCAAGAACGGATACAGCAGGAAAATTTAACCGATGGGAATTTTCATCTTAGAGCTTGTGCACAATGATCTGGGTTTTGAATGAGAAAGTGTGTTATTATTTATTTCCAAACTAATACAAATGGTATGTGCATTACCTTCAACCCTTGGTAACCGTAAATTTTTCCATCTTCTTCAAAAAAGTTGTTCAAGTCAACTGGTTGGATACAATAACTGCCTGGAGCATCCACCTCTTCTTTGCTTGAAACTAGTACAGAAACCGAATAGAAAAAGGAAAAAATTAGACTCCCATATGACAAGAAAAATATAAGCAAGATGAGATTCACGCGAACGATAAAGAAGGAAACCAAAAAGAAAACTGTTGCAACAGTGCTCATCTAGCCGGACAGCTGATCGTCAGTGCTACACAACTTAGCACTGAGTGGTAATCAAGATTCAAGACTCAGTGGAAACCGTATAACCAAATTACTTATTTCACCAAGCACAAAATCAAGAGGCCCAGGTTCAATTCATAAGTGGACATTGCAGTTTTATATCATGTAATTAAGTAAAAATATATCCATAGGAGCCAATCAACCAAGTAATCATCATTGCAGGTGACTGTAAACCCATGGATTAGCAAAGCTGAGGTGAGGGTTCAAACTATTAACACAGTAGAGCCTATCCTTTTTCAACCTCCACCTCTGCATCACTAACCTACGTCAAAGTCACACTTACGGTCATGGGCCCAAATTCAGCAAATCCCATCTCAAACCAAGTTGTAGAAGACAATAATATTTCCTTTAACCAAAAAAAGTTCCCCAAATGAAAACTTTCATATATGATTTGTGCCGTTACAAAATGCCAAACACTGGTCTGAGTTGCTTCTTAGGAAGAGGAAACAGCTTTCGGCTGTTGTAGCTCGAGCGTCATTGAAATATCTTGCCTTTCAGTAATAAAGCTAACCACACACTGGCCCCAAATAAAACAAATGGCCATTTTAGGTCAAAACGTAAATGGGTTCTTCCAAGTCGAGTTAAATTCAATACAACCACCACAAATTATACAATAACCACACTCCATGAGCATAAACCTCTTACCCAGATAAATCTTGATGCAGTCATTGGCTTCGATTCCAGGATCTGCACCAAAAACGTCCAACACAAGAAAATTGAGTGAGAGATTCACAAATGAAAGTAATGATTCGAAAAAGATAGGCGAAACCCTAAAAAACGGGTTGACTCACCGGTTTTGGAGAATCCGACACGGCGTCGTTTCTTGGGCTCAGTGGCTGAGGAGGAGGAGGACTGGTTCTTCGTCCCCATTTTCGGCGGTTAGGGTTTCGACGTAGCGGGAAATTGAGAGGAGAGAGAGAGAGAGAAGCGGGAAATGCACAAGTGTATATAGCGAGAGTGAATGCATGCGAGGAATAGGAAATACTATTTTCGATATAGATTGCAATGAAATATATAAATTACAAAGGTTAGGACAACGTGGGCGTTTGGTCTAGTGGTATGATTCTCGCTTTGGGTGCGAGAGGTCCCGAGTTCGATTCTCGGAACGCCCCAGGATTCCTGCCTCATTTTTGCCATCGATTCTCGGTATCTTTGTCATGTCTCTACTTGTATCATTCTTTGTCAATTCTATTTCTTTCTTTCTTTCTTTCTTTTTGGTTCATCGAAAAACAGTCATACCCAAGTCCAATCATACCCAAGTCCAAACAATCTCCAACTGCCAAAATTACATATGTGACATTTAACATTTTTTTGAATTCCAATCATACCCAAGTCCAAACAATCTCCAACTGCCACAGCCACCATTTTCCCTCGTGAGGACCAGGCCCGGCCCTGTGTCTCGCGAGGTCTCAACCCTATCCTTCATTTGAGGCCCTTATATATACTAGCGGATGTAAAATGTCCGTGCCTGAGGGCACAACTCGAACAATTAGCGTGCACTCGAACAATTAGCGTGCTATTGAGGACTCCCTCAAAGATATATATATATATATATATATATATATATATAGGAAGATGTTCTATATAGGAAGATGGCCTAATATCGTCAGATTAAATTTCATTAGTTGATGTAATATCGTCAATTTGCTGCATTCTGTACCAAAGGACCATTACGCCCCTTTTCATCAAATGATGATTATTACAAAAATATCGATAATGGAAGCTAGTGAGGTTGATTGTGAAGGGGACTAAAATTACCAATATATAAGTCTGTTGTTATTGGAGCCCAACGTTAGAAAAGAGATGCAACATGGAGAAGATGCAACAAAAATTGGTGATGGAGGAAGTTGAAGAACTTAGAGTATTAACCAAGTATATATACGAGCAAAAAGGAATATGACAAACATGATAGAGGTTACTGATGCTTATTGAGTGAACCTTATCAATCAAGAAGAATAGTTATATATTCTAACAAAGGACCATTATGCCCCTCTTTCGTCGGACTAAATAGGTCATGTTGGACCCCATCATTAAAACAAATTAGCATAGTATTACTGAGACATGTTGAATTCAGATATGTACAATTATTCAACTTTTGGGGGACCCAAACCATTGACCATAAAATGCATATCACATTTTTTGTAACACTATTTAAAGATATCAATGATGGAAGCACGTGAGGTTGAGAGTGAAGGGGACTAAAATTGCCAACATATAAGTCTGTTGTTATAGACTTAGAGTATTAACAAAGCATATAAACAAGCAAAAGGGAATATGAAAATTGAAAAACATGATAGAGGTTACTAATGCTCATTAAGTAAATTGACCTTATTAATTAAGAAGAATAGTTATATGTTTTAACAAAATTAAACATTTATTATTTACATTGAAATAAAAGATATGCAGCTCAACAAGAGAAATCAAAAAAATAAAAAACATATTGACCAAAGTTGGAAAAAATTCATATAAAATGACGAAAAAGACCCCAAAAGTCGGTCTATCGAGACAAAAATTGAGGTAAATATTTGACCCGAATTTAATAAAGATTATAAAAATAATGATCGTGTTGTGCCGAGTCAAAAATAAATATTTGATAACAAGGAATTAAACCTTATTCCAAAGAATAGCGGTTACGTCCGAAGTCAATCCGCAGGGACAAATTAGCTAAATTACTCTAGTTTCGATTAATTTGTAAATTAATTCTAAGAGAACAATTGATTGAAATTTGATTGTTGTGAAGATTATTAAACTAAAGAGAGCAATAATTAAAAGAGTGAAACTATTTGGGAAGGATCTAGAGTTTAGAATCCACCCCAATCACATAACTGTGCGTTGTATAGACTGGATTAATATTCAAATCTCAAAGGATTATCGCTAGAGCTTGCAAACACTTTCGATAATCATCAATATAATCTAGAGATTGTTAAAAGAATAAAAGGCATGGACTATCCTATACCACGGCCCGTTTCACTAGTGCATGCCTGCCACCTAACGGCACGATCCGTCTTACATGCATAATTCATCTCAGAACTCCAACCACATAAGTGAAAACAATTATATGAATGGTATTTGAAAATGCGTATATAAATACTCAACAGATTGAAAGATGTAAAACAATTCTATTGAATTCCATAAAATTGAGTTTTGAGCATATAATCTGATTTGAATGAAAATCCTAATCTATCTATACATAAACACGATTACTTGGAGCGAAGCTTCATCCAACACTAGATTGTGGTTTAGCCGGACATCGTCAACTGCCAAAAAGAATACGTGCAATTTCAAACCTCTAAAAAAAACATTTCTTTATATAATTTTTAAATTTTTTATACCAAATTAAAGTGCTCATTGAGTACTTTAATTTGGTGCAAAAAAAAAAAGTTCTATGGAAGTACATATTTTAACATCCATAAAAATGCACGTTTTCCAAAGGTATCACTAAAGAAGGGACGGAATGAGTAATCTGTTATGCATGCTAGTCAGCCCCTTGTATAAGCTGTCCCTAAAAAAATTACCCTATTTTTCCAGCCGCCCTCTTTTACTCTCAATTTTACTTGGGGGATGTTCCAATAACTATAGGGGTGTTTTTAGAACAAATTGACTTTTCACAGTTTTTTATGTTATGTACTGTGAGAGAATGACTTATCTTGATTTTTGGAAAAAACTTGTTAGTAGAACATCCCCTTATTCTGGCATTTACTCATGGCCCGACATCCACGTGCTCATCACTCTTTTATTTTTTTGGTAAATATCACTCTTTTATTAAAAGACTAAAAACATTGCAATATCAATTCCAAACAAACTCCACTTCCATCAATCCACGACCAGGAATTTCCAAAAGGGTCATGCTAACGGGTGTCATAGTGCACCCGTTAAAAGTACAAAAAATACACTTTTGTGGGTTCCACTTGTATAAAAATGTGTACTTTAAAAGTACACTTGTATGTTAAAGTACACTTAAAGATGTACTTTAAAGTACAAGTGTACTTTTAAATTGTACTTTTTGTACTCTTAACGGGTGCGCTATGGCACCCATTAGCATTTCCCTTTCCAAAATCCCCAATATAACTCA
Organism: Vaccinium myrtillus; assembly: GCA_016920895.1. Lineage (NCBI taxonomy): Eukaryota > Viridiplantae > Streptophyta > Magnoliopsida > Ericales > Ericaceae > Vaccinium > Vaccinium myrtillus. The sequence goes on from CM029277.1 coordinate 32,730,953, forward strand.
ATTCCCATTGGCTCCATCCAATTTAGGTTCTAGTCAAACCCGATTTCATGATGACCCAATCTGAAGGCTAACCACGTGATAAAAATAGGACTTCACTGAAATTACTTCAATGCAATTGTACCAACTGATTAAATTCGATAAGTAAAATGACTTTGCGCATTTTTTTATATCAAAGCTCCCAAATACCTACAATCACGAAAACAATGCATTAAACTCCAAGTAATAGTATTAACGGCCTTAGCAATGATAATTTAGGGAACGCTTATGCTAACATCTACGCGCTTATCTAATATAATCAAAAAGACCATTCGGAAAAGAAAAAAAAAAAAAATTAGGCCAAACTCGCCCTAAGTTTAGCGTTATATTTATAGAAACAGAACCAATAAATATCTTACAAAAAGAACCTTGATTAATCATTTCCAATTCCAGATTATTAACCTGCCCATTAAGAATCTAAGATACTTAAACTGGTGAAGAACATCGAATGAGAGCAGTGGTTATTGGGCTTAACCTGATTTCAACTCAGCAGCAATTCAATTAGAAACACACCCAAAAAAGAAGAAAACAAATGATCAGATGTAACTTCCACTGTAGATGAATACCAATATCATTTGCTCTCACTGTACATTTCTATTACAAGATACTATACAACATCACACAGTTTCAACTATCTTTATTCGATTTCGACAACAGAAAATTTTCATACGCGGGTGGGGGAAAGGATTCAAGGAAGAGGGTAGTATCAAGAACAACAAATAATTGACCACTTATTCACAACGAAGCCGAACCAAAAGCCAATGTCGATCAAAAAGCCACCCGAGTACCTCTTACTATCTTCTAATATGAACGAAATCTTAAAGGCGCTTAAGCGAATTGGCCCTGACCTCCAACGAAAAATTTGACTCCCTCTAAATGCTATCAGGAACCCAGGCATCTTCCATCCCTTCTTTCCAGAACCCCCATCGCCATCGCACTCTAGCAGAATGAGCCATACACCTCGACCTGAGATTGTTGGCCGCAGTGGACTCAACTTCACGGTGAATGAGCAATGCCATTTCTGTCAACTTAGCGCATCTCTCCAACACAAATAAAATGAGTGACAGTGTACTTTCAACGTCTTTAACAGACAAATGAGCAGTAAATTTTTTTGTCCCAACGACACAAACTTCTGAACCTCCTGTATGAAAGCAAGTGCCCGTTTCCAACCAAGACCCAGGGCCCAGAGTAAGAGATTGCGCGTTTGGAAATGCTACAAGCAGTCGCTCAAGGTTAAAATCTGCCATTTCAGCTGATTGAGCCCATTTTGATGAATCAACAGTCAGACTCTTGATTGATCTGCCATAACGAAATTGGCGGCCAAATAGGGTGTATAGACATGGAGACTCGACATAAAGGGTTTTCAAATCACGAAAATCCTCATTAACTACCAAGTTGCTTGCTTTCTCAATGGAAAGATGGAAATCAGATAACACTGGAGCATCGATAACAAGTGCCCTCGGCTTCACGCACTCAAGTTTGAGTTTGATAAGGTTGGGTGCAAGTATAGTCAGAGAAAGGGGAGCATTGGACGCTGCCCATTGACATTCCCTAAGGTGGAAGAGACGGATTTTGGGTTCCTTGAGTCCTCCAACCCCAATTAAATTGAGAATCTGTAGAGATCGGAAGCAACTGTTTACCTTGCTCAGATCTTCATCATCTAGTCTTATGAATTCAAGAGTCAAGCTAGTGAGCATGGGCATTGCATTCAAGCCATCGGCTGACAGCCAAGCATTCTTCAGCTCTAATTTATGCAGACTATGACCTGCATATAGAAGAGGACAAAAAAGTCACAATGCAGAGTGTGGTAATGCTGAATTCAGAGCACAACTAACAAGTTTGTGATTTTATATGAGGGAAATATGGAAGAAGTTTCAGTTCTGCTACAATTTCTCCATCTCCTCCTTTTACTTCGTTTCCCTCTTTTATTTTCTCATAAGTGGTTATCATTCCCAAGGTTCTAAAACTCGCTAGGCGCTCCCAGGTCGGCCGGGGACCTTCGAGCTTCCAGCCCGAGTACTCGGCGAGTACTCGGCCTTCGAGAAATTACTCGTTTTTTTTTTTAAAATTTTTTATAATATATAGACATTGTAGACAATGTAGAGACATGTAAAATTGTAAAGTAAATACTACAAAGTACCAAACAAGTAGTCAATCCATAATAATTAGTCAATCTTCATAGTTAATCTTCTTTAGCAGTCAACACAGAAATTGAACTAATTATAAATTGAAATTAGCATAAATTATAAACTAGAAATTAGCATAAATTAGCAGTCAAACAGTGGTATATAAATTGCATAAATTGACTGTGTTGTCTGTGTTGACTGAAATTAGCATAAATTGAACTGAAATTGAACTAATTATAAATAAACAATGGGATATAAATAAATTTGTGAGATTTGTTGACTGTATATAAACAACACATTCAACACAGACAACACAGTCAACACCTCATACCCCTCCCATATAAATAAACAGCCAACCAGTCAACAACGTTACATACTTACATTTGCGAGAGAGAAGAAAGAAAAAAAAAACAGTCAACAGTCGACAACAACGTTACACCTGTGGGTTACGTGGGTATAAGGTATAAACACCTGTGTGAGGTGTTTACTGTTTATAGTTTATACTCGTGTGTGTGTGTGTGTGTGTGAGAGAGAGAGAGAGAGAGAGAGACAACGACGATGATCGGAGCTGACGGCGAGACGACGATCGGAGCTGACCGCGATGACAATCGGAGCCGGAGATGAGTAGAGATCGAGACTTGAGGTTCGATCGCGATGTGCACACCGCCGCAAAGTTCTGTGCTCAAATTTGATTTAGGTCAAGTTCTGTTCTCCAAGATCTGTATATAAAGGTAACCTCAAATTCCGATTTTTTCCGACTTTGCCCGACTTTTTCCCGTCTTCTTCTCGACTCCCCGCCTCGCCGAGTAGTCGGCGACTAACGCCGACTCATTCCCGAGTTGACCTTCCACCGAGTAACTCCACCGAGTAGGGTATAGTCGCCTCGGTGGGGTACCGAGGAGCGACTTCTCGGCGACTTCTCGGCCGAGTTACCCGACTTTTAGAACACTGATCATTCCATGAAAGAATGTATGCATAAACGTATACTATAAATGACAATATCCTCTAAAAGCTAGGGGTGACACTATTGACATTACAAGCCAATAATGGGCACCCCACTAGTGGGCTGTGGAATTGGTCTCCTAGGATTAGTTGAGGTGCATGCATGCTGGCCCGAACACCTCACAAAAATATATTACAAGCCAAAAAAATTGACCACATTAATAAGTCTGCAATTCTCATCTGTACAACAGTTTTGTTTTTAAAGGCTTGCCCTTGACATATTCCAGCATTTTCTAAGGCAGGAGGTAGAGCACAATATGGTACAATTTTCTTCTCACTTCCCTTCCCTATGCATTTCCCCATTACCAAGTCATAGTTTCAGAAAGAATCCCATGGTAGTCAGATCAAAATGACCTCAAAATTTCGTACTTGTTGATTAAATCGTTTCCAAAATTAAGGGAAAATTAACAAGCCAAAATCACAATCAGCTCTTATCCTGAATTCCATGAAAGCACCAATTCTGAATAAATATTAAATCTGTATTAAGTTCACAAAAAGAATGGCTACCACAAATTGAATCAAAAGCAACAAATTCTGCATCATTGCGTATACTAACCACGAATTACACAGCTATGAAATCCAACTAACTGAAATGCATGAAATCTATGTGCAAGTTCCAGATAGATTACTGTCCAACCAAATCGGATGAATACTACTTTCAAGCGAGAAATTCGTCTTCCTCCCCCTCCAGAGAGCATAAAGGAAAGTCAACGTGATCGACTGATTTTAGGCTAAATCAACGATTAGCATGGAAAAATAACAAAATTTATCACATTCTGCAGCCCGTGCTAAAACACAGACTCCTTTTTCGTAAATAAATAATTCAATTTCATCAAAGCACCACTCTTACAATTATAATTCGACATTCATCTTCTTCTTAGTCTTCCATAATGTATAAACAACAATCAACTTCTCTCAACCAAATTCTAGGGCTAAAACCGATATTCCACATGAACCGCACTTATATATTCTGCAATTCCAAAAAAACATAACGCACAATTCAAGTTTTGCTTCAGCTAACGCCCCAATTTCAAAATCCTTTTTCCCACATTAACCAGTTTGATTCCATTAAATCACCAATCCTTCATTCAACAACTCAATTACTGATTTATCTATCATGTCTTACTTTTACAAAAGGGAGAATCTTTTTGGTGTGAACATCAGTTTTTTATATTTTGGAGCATATTCGTTAGCTCCTTAATTTCCTCCATGCATCCATTTGTACAACTTTTTCCCGGTGATTCTTTTCAACCTTTTGACTTGCATTCCACCGTAAAAAATAACACATATTCAATAACATATTAAACATAAAAGGTAAATGCATCGGGTTTTTGGAAAAGTTGTTGCTCTTTTCAACATATGAACAATGCTTTATCTAACAGTACTCCTTGCTTCTGGAGAGAGAGAGAGTGAGAGTACCTGGCGTCTTTGGCGGTGGAGTCCTCGGGTCCACCAAACCGGAGCAAAAGAGATAATCAGATAAGTAATGTGAAGAGACACCGGTATTGTACGTCGTAGATGGAGGACTGACGGTGGAGGAACGGCCATGACGGAAGAGCAAAAAGAAGCTTCATTCTCTAACTTGCTCTATTGTGTATAGAATAATGATACCAACTATCCTACGCTATTTATACACACTTCCACTCTCATCAAACCCTGATTATCGTCCACTAACTATGCTTAACGTACACTCACTAAAGAGAGTAATCTATCATGACACCTTGACATCCTTTACATTTTGTCCATTTGTGTTGTCCAAAACCACGCTTTATAGAGGTGGACCATGGAAAGGGAAATTGGGCCTCGGATCACCTGTTCCAATCCCACTCACAGTACCCCTTCCCATAACAGGACACCGACCCCACCCTTTGTACTGTTCCCCACAACCCTTTGTACTGTTCCCCACAACAGGACACTTGCCCAAAGTCTCCATCTATATCGATGGTCAGTTTATTTTAAATCATACAAGTCGTCTCTCTTGAAAATTATTTGTATATGCAAAATCAAATTTACTTTTCAAGAGAAATTGACGTCGTGTATGATTTCAAACTAAAACGGCTCTTAATATGGATGGAGATTGTAGATGGGTGTCCTATTATGGGAAAGGGTACAATGGGTGGGGTGGGAACAATGGGTGGGGTGGGAACAGGTGATCTGAAGCCCAATTTCCCTCTCCATGGTCCGCATCTATAAAGTGTAATTTTGGACAACAGAAATAGACAAAATGTGAAGGACATCAGAAGGTGTCACAACAGATATTCCAATAAATTTTTTACGTAATTTTGTTACATAGTTGTCTTTCGTGAGTCTAGAACCCTAGGTTAAACAAGTTTTTGTACGATAATCACAATGAAATGTGTATATATAGTTTAGGATTGTCAGTTATCATTCCTTTATACAATAAAACTTCTTTCTGCTTTGCCGTCATGGTCATTCCTCCATCTATGATGTACAATACTGATGCCTCAGCTCCACATTGCTTATCTATCGCGCTTCGGTTCGAATCCGGTGGACCCGATGACTCCTTCATTGAAAATGCCAGGTACTCTATCTCTTTTCAGAAGCAATGAGTGTCGCTAGATAGAGCAAAACCACTGTCTGGTCTGCTTGTATTGATTTTAGTTCTTCGCCTAAATTTGTACATATGTTGAAAAGAGCAAAAAGCTTTTCGCACACCTAATGCATTTTCTATTTTTGATACTTTTTCCGGGTTTTTAAATATGTTATGAAAAATGTTTTGGTTTCGATAGTGGAACGGAAGTCAAATCTTTTGCAAGAATCACCAAATAAAGGGCTCACAAATGGATGCACGGAGGAAACTTAAGGTCCTATATAGAGCCTCCACTACGGACGGGTCACGGGTTAAATAGTAGATTAGGAGTAAGCTGGTGCAACAAGTTAAATCTATAGCTATCGTTTTGACATTTTTAGCATGCATTGCATAGGTTAGTACATTAATTAAATCTAGCAAGCGATAAAATATAGGCCATTTTTTTGGCCAACATTCTAGCCATTCGAGAATGGGCATTTTAATTGGAGGTAGTTATTTTAACTAACAAACCTGTTAACTAGCCCATAACACTTCACATGAGTTCATTACCTAACTCATACATTGACTAAGTGAAATTAACTCTAAATTTAGTTACATGGACACTTCAACATGTAAAACCTTATCATCCCATTGTGGATGCTCTAAGCTCCAAATAACCAATCTGATTCCATTGAAGCACTACTCCTACAATTTGCCAATTCCACCAAAGCAAACCAAATACATTAAAAAAAGACAAACTTCTTATAGAGAGAGCCATGTATTAACTCACAGCACGAAGAAATCAAAGACAGAACCTCCGACCGTCTCCAGCAAGACTGAATCCAGAAATCCGATATCTCAATCGACCTCAACCGTGCACACACACTCGGCAACCACTCCCCCACAAACCCGACGTCGCACAAGTACAAATCGTCCGACTCGTCCTCCACATCGTTGAACGACAGCCCCCCCAGCGGCTTCTCGACGCCGATCGAGACGGAGTCCACGTGGCTCGATTTGGAGACGACGAGGTTCGTGACGATTTCCTTGAAGGGAGTGACGAGGGAGGGGACTTGTCGGGATTTGGTGTAGCGGTCGAAGGAGCAGAGGAGGTTGATTGATCGGACCTCGGTGGAGATGGCGGAGAGGGCTTTGGAGGCGAGGCGGCAGCGGGCGAGGTCGACGGAGGAGTTGAGGCGGGTTAGGATTTCGAGGAGGAGAGGTGGGGGGAGGTCGTCCATGAGAGAGAGAGAGAGATGGAGAAGATAGTTTTTAGATTCCTCATCTCCAGACAGAGGCAAGGCCGGAACTGAACAAAACACTAAGGGGGGTGTTCCACTAACTCAGATTTTTGAATAAATTAATTTTTTACGGTTTTTTATGTGATGTGTTGTGAGAGAATGACCTGTCTCGATATTTGGAAAAAATAGTTTTTTGTTAGTGGAACACCCTACAAAACACGTTTTTCAAGTCGAATTAGGATTAACTTAATTTTTCAGTTAATCCGTCTTAAATCGTGAAACAGAACCACGTTTTTCACGTACTTTGGAAACAAAGTTAAAAAATACGCATTTTATTTAATAAAGTCTAAAAAAAAATGTAAATCGGTTAATGGGCCAGAGGGTAGAGGTTGGGGGAGGTCGTCCATGTGATGGAATTGGAGGTTCGTGGATACTGTATAGTAGTAAAATCGTGCGTTTTGGTTGCCGAGTGGATATTGCCCACGGCCACGTGGTACCTGCTCGACATTCTCAGCCGTCCATAATGCGATTTAACGGTCCGGATTTTAGAGAGAGAAAAAGAAGAGAGAGAGGGAATTAATCTAGACCGCCTAAAACACATTTAGATGGCTCGGATCATGCTTGAGTACCAAGTGGCACTCGGCACCCAAATTTTTTTCCTAAAAGACGGAATTGGGCATCCTATGGGGCGGCATCCGCGTTACTGGATCGCTCAATCAATAATCTTCATTTCTCGGCACTTATATGATCTGAGTCATCTATTGCCAAGACGAGTCAACCTGGTTTGGGTAAATTGAAAAAAAACTGATTTTTTGGTTTTTTTGGTTTTGTAAATAAAGACGAAAAATAATCCAAAAAACCGGTTTTTTGGATGTCACCTTCGTCTTTATTTACAAAACTTTAAGTTTGGCTAATAATTTTATAGTTTTTAGATTCCTCTCGTCGAGACAAGCCAAGAAACCACAAAAAATCGACGGAAAACTAACAAATGCAAAAAAAATTTGAATAAGGACAAAACCAAAAAAAACAAAAAAAAACCAGTTTTTTCAATTTACCCAAACCAGGCCGAAATCTGAGTCATTGATTTTTTAGATCACAGATCGAATACCGCACTACAGAGTTATAGTGCGGCTCCGCACTACAAGATCCCCGAATCTAAGCCGCCGCGTGGGTGGTTGTGCAATTCTGGGGATATAGTTGTCAAAATTTTGACTTTCATTTTATTTATTGGCGGAAAGATTTTTTTATTTTCTTTATGTTATCCTATTTGTTGACTTAGAGCATCAATATGTGACTTAACAATTTAACTTTTAAGTTAAAGTAGAGAGCAAACTCTCAAAAAACATCAAAAAATTAGTCTCACCAAATGCCTCACCAATTTGTTTGCAGATTTTTTAACTTTGCTACAGTAGCTGGTGCTGCACTGTTCACGTACTGTTCACGCATTGTTCACTTTTTTTTTAATTACTTTTGGGGGGTAGGAGTAGAAATAAAGAATAATTTAATATAGTGAAGTTATAATAGAGAGTCTAATTTTGTGAATTTTTTGAAAAGTGGCTTGCTAAATTATAAAAGGTGTTTTTGAGGTTAAATTTGATGGGTTTTTTTTTTGGTATGTTTGATGAAGATGCCCTAAGAGTACAATTTATTTTTAGATTGAGTGATTTATCATTTCAAGAATTTTTTTTGAGTAATTTATTGAGAAAAGGAAGAATTTTTGACTTTCTCACAAAATCTCATCATTTTATTTTTCATGAGAAAGGGGGAGAAACCAATTAGGTCTTGAAATTACAAATATTTCTCATCATTTCTCTGCTATTTATCCAAATAAGTGGTGAAAATCTCATTTTTATTATTTCCTTTACTCACCAGACCTGTCAATCAAATCAGTGGTTAACGAAAGTTCATAGGTATTTAGTAGGGGTGGGAAATAAAAAAGAAAACTGGACCGAACCGGTATTTTTTTCACATTTTTGTTGTTGTCCGGTTCGATTCCGGTTTAGTAACTTCAAAAAATTAAAAAACAGGTCCGGTTCCCGGTTTGGAGGGTTTTTAAGTTGGTCCGAACCATACCAAACCGCAATTTTTTTATGTATACTATACTTCTTCGCTATTGCACTGCCCAATCCTCCCAAACCCTTCCACACCGACTCCCACCCCCCCCACCCCCCCCCCACCACCACCACCATCTCTCTCTCTCTCTCTCTCTCTCTCTCTCATAGCAACGCCGCCAAGCCCGCCACTGACTCCGATCCCCCTTTTTCTCTCTACCACTCTTTGCGACCTGTGTCGACTGTCTTCGCGTCCCGTCATCCTCTCACTGATATCTCTACCAATCGACGCCGAACCGTCATTGACTCTGCCCATCATGGTCATCATCATCGTCTCACCGATATCTATACGTTTTGTCTCTCTCTTGATCTGTATATGTGTATATGTGTGTGTGTGTGTGTGTGTGTGTGTTCCATGGAGTACATCGATTCCTCTCTCCCCCAAATCAGAGAACCGGCAAAACCGGATTGAACAGAAACCGAACTGAGCTATGTAAAATTGGTTTTCGGTTCCATGTTCTTGCCAAACTGAGTTTTCTCGGTTCATTCAAAAATACCCCAAAAACGAACCGGTTTCACCCCTGGTATTTAGGTTGTCAAGATTAAACATGTTCCACAAAACTAACTTATTCCCCAAACTGACTCATGCGCTTTACGAGACAAGTCATTCTTTCATAATCCATCAACTCAAAAAAGTCAACTTAAGGCAGTTCCACTGAGTTTAGTTGCTAATAAGTCAGTTTGTAGAACACGACCGTTGATCGCTAAGCACGGATGGCTCAGATGAGGTCAGCACGCATGCTGTCCCTCAAGGAAGAGCACGCCCCCTCATTTCCACAAAGAGGTATTTTACTTGCAACTTAAAAATTATTGTTATATAATGCGAATCCGGGGGAAGTGTTGTACGGTAGGTGTTGTGCGCCATGTTGTGCGGCAAAATTACGTCGTTTTGCTCATTTTCTTGGTACATCCAAGGGCCCTGTTTGGAGAATTAATTTTGGGGTTCAATTTTAAGGGATTTAGGCTCTTTGAGGTAGGGTATAGTGGGTTTAGACACTTTAGGTTTAGGGTTTAGGCACTTTAGGTTTAAGGTTTAGGCACTTTGTAGTGGTTTTTTTCTTCCTCCAAACAAGGCTCTTGGAAGCTTTGGAGGTATGCACAAAAATCAAGTAAAACAACGTAGTTTTGCCGCACAACACAGTGCACAACACGGTCAACACCTACCGCTAGGGCTGTCCAGCGGATCATCCGATCCGCCAATCCGACCAATCCGAATCGATCTGAACCATCCGTTGATCCATCCGTGAATGTTCGGTTCGGTTCCGGATCGAGAATTTCTTATTTGGCGGTTCCGGATCCGGATCGGATCAGATCGGATCCGCTCGATCCGCTCAATCCGCTCAATAATCCTTCTTTAATATGTCAAATCCGCCCGATCCAACACGATCCGATCCGATCCGTAACCAATCCGTGAATGTTCGGTTCGGTTCCGGATCCCAAAACCATAATCCGCTCTGAGCGGATCGGATCGGATCCGGATCCGATCCGTGGACACCCCTACCTACCGCATAGCACCCACCCCGAATCAATCTGTAATGGTCTATCTGTCTCAAAAAGTTAGTTCGCTAGAAAAAAACATGTAATTTTTTTATAAAAATAGGAAAATTCTAACTTCATTCGGATCAACATATCTATATCAAAAAAACGAGATGACTTAAATATAATTGTCTAAATTTGATATATTCTCAAAACATATCAATACTGCTATTTTTTCCTTTTCAGCATTGTAACAACTCATGAAATCGCTTTGGCCCAGTCATTTTAGCATTATTATAAAACTTAAGCAGATAATAAAAGAAAATGCATAAAAAGTAAGGCAAATATTGGAAACAATATGTATATGAAATAGTTCTTCAAGAACTATTAGGGTCAATCTTCTAGACTGATCAAATTCTCATTATTTTGAACATTGCATAACCAGAATCTTGACATCAAAGTGAAAGAGAGAAGGTGAACATTGCATAACTAGAATCTTGACATCAAAGAGAAAGAGAGTAGGTGAAAAGGAAGAGACGATTGTGGATACTGATGACGGTGCAAAGATCGGTCCATGGGTCCCACTTTCGGGTCTCATGCAAATGATTTTGATAGTTCATTAATTTTAAAATTAATCATGAAGAAGTCTTGTAAAAATCAGCTCAATCGAATAACTATAAGTCTTTAATCCAATATTTCAACTTTTCATTCAGAACGTAGGATCTGAATTCGATGTTACTGGATTATATGGTATCAATCAATGAAAGCCGCTAATGTCTATTTATACGCGCTCTCTCTCTCCCTCCCTCCCTCTCTCCACTCTCATATTCCATACAGTACCGGGCATCATGGGGACTCTGAATTTTTCTGGATAAATGGTACCGAATTCTCTATGTACATATTTTTTTGTTGGGCAAAATGATACATGGGTTACTTCATTCTTCAACTAAATTTTCAGCCTATATCAAATAATTCAGATGAGTCTTCTTTTTTCAAGCAGATCTGCGTCCAAATTGAAGCTTATTTAACTCCACATTTTACAAAGCCATACATTTCTGTTGAATTAGCAACAAAAGAAAGTAGCATGTGGCGACCAACTACTATTGCTCTCTTTAAGACAAAATTATTGGCGACAGTAGCAAAAAACTTTCTTGCAAACTAGCAGTAGCAAAGCGCCCCTCCGGGGACATCCGATAAAATTGGAGCAGTAGCAAAGCGTTTTTGCCAACCAAGCAAAACAGCAAAACAACTCGGAACAATATTAGAAAAGAAAACACACACACAAATCTGGTCATGTCCAGTTTATACCGGATTGGACGGTGGCATAACCAAACCGAACCGATTTATTTTGGTTTGGCTAAAGCACAAACTGAACCAAAGCGGCTACATCTAACTCTAGACCAAATTGCCGGTTTGGTCCAATTTCGGTTTGGTTTACCTGTTTAATTTTTCACCCCTAAATTTACCACAATCTTAAAAACAAAACAGAGGACAAAATTTAAAGATTCAGCGAGCAAAGTGTTCATGTTTTGAAGCAGGTAGAAGTCACTGGACGCGCATACACAACGTGATTCCATCGCCTATTGAAGCATGAGAAATCATAACACGGGGATCAGCTGCTAGCATTTCGTTGAGTTTCATCGTGCTCTCCCTACTAGGTTTCAGATCCTCTAGAACCATTTCCTCTGGCATCGCTACGGTTCCATACCACAGTGTGTTGTCATATGCAATTATCCCGCCAACCTTCACTAGTTTGATCAATCTCTTGTGATAATCCATGTAACTTGGCTTGTCAGCATCAACAAAAGCAAAGTCGAAACTCCCTTCATTCTCATTCTACATCATAGATACCAAATTTGTTAAAATAAAAATTCTTTTATTAGGAGGATAAGCATATTAGATAAATGAGAAAAATGCTATGCTTACATCTTCCAAGAGTTTATCAAGAACCGGTAGAGCCTTAGACTCAATAAAGTCGATTTTGTGCTCAACGCCGGCTTTTTTAATAATTGGCAACCCTATTTCGTACATCTCCCGATTCACATCTATGGCCGTAATCTGAAAGAAAACACTAGTTATGTTCATATAATTATTGAAATGGTTGATGAATATTGAATGATTGATAGCAATCAATAGGATTCAAAAGTTTTACAAACCTTGCCATCATCTGGAATTGAAAGGGCAGTGAGAAGAAGTGAGTATCCAGTGAAAACTCCAAGTTCAATGGTCTTTTTGGCATTAAGTAGCTTCAAAAGCATGGCAATTAACTGACCTCCATCAGGAGAAGTACCCATAAAAGCCCTACAAGATAATGATTCAATTATCATTCCATGGGAAAGTGACTTAAAGCAGGAACAGGGGATGGTGCTCTCCCTTCTGGGGCAGTATTACGGATGCTGGGCCGATCATGACCATCCGTAGTCGGTCATGTACGGCTCAAATCTGTTCAGTCATGGACGGCTCAAATCTGTTCAGTCATGACCACGGATGACCGTGATTAGCCAGCATCCATGCTGTCCCCACCAATCCTGTGTCAGCTCACACTAATAAAAGAAGGGAAAATTCTTGTAAAAAACCATTACCATGGTTGGCTTGCAGTGGCATCTCTTATCTGCTTGAGGGGCTCTGGTTCACGAGGGTAGACACTAGTCTCCAATACATACTGCCACATAAAATTAGTGCAACAATAAGCAATTTAAATATTTTTATGAACATAAAAGAATTGAAGGTTAGAAAAAAGGATGGAAAAATGGGTACCTGATGCAACTCTTCAGTCAGCAATATTCCCTTCCTTGGAGTCACTTCCTTTAATGTTGCGTGTTCCATAGCTTTCCAACTATTTCCAGAAATTGATGAACCATTATTCTCATTTCCAAGTGAAGGAACTAGACCATTTCATGTTTGAGATTTGCAATCAAGGGTAACTTTACAAGAGCCTGACTATGGGTACCGATGATGGTGCACATATCGGTCCGTGGGGCACAAATGTGCCGAACCGTTCGTTAATATTAAAATAATTTTTAAATTTTTTCAAGTGGACTCGTAAAATATCAGCTCGATTGGATAACTAGAATTTCATAACTATAAGTTCTTGATCCAATGTTCCAATTTTTTTTTGTTTAGAGTTTAGACTGAAATTCTACACTACTCAATTGACATCAATCAATCAAGCTCTAAAACTCTATTTTAGAAATCGGTTGCGACATTTGAAGGGGAGTTCTCTCACTACCTTATTTATTTAATTTTGCATACTTTTTGGATGGACTTTGAAAAGTTGCCAATGTGTTTTCTCCCACGTGCTGTGGTGTTGTCTGCTCGGTAGATGGAAAATTGAAAAAGGAAAAGAAGAGTCTAAAGAAGAAAATGTGCAAAAGGAGATGTTCTGGATAGACACGTCTGAAAAGAAAGAAGGCAGGCGTGGGGAAACAAAGAGTAATGGAAAGTAGGACTGATACATACGTGGGGAAAAGAGTAAAAAACCACAAAATTTATTCAGAATTTGAAAAGCAACACACCCTGCATTCACCAGTGAAAAAAAAATTTACACTTTCAAAATTAATTCTGGGTCTCCTTTCGAGGCACCCAGACTCACTGAGTGAATCTGGGCCGTTGATTTACACTTTCGAGGTCAATTCTGGGTCTCCTTTCGAGGCACCCAGACTTACTGAATGGGAAGTGTACCCAATTGGCAGCCCAGATGTGCATGGTTTCGGTGGAATTGTCAATGGTTTTGGGATGTCATTTTTCAAGTTTCAAAGAACATTTAAGGCAGTTGATCTCGGTATTTCTGAGTCTTTTGGGTACCCCTTGTAGTGTAGTGCCCATATAATGGGTAAGGGGTTTTGTGCAATGAGTTGAGGAGAAAAAACAGTGAGCTCTGACCGGAGAAGGGCACGAGGGAGGGCAGCCCGTGAAGATTGCCGCGTGCTCTGGTTGTGAGTTTGAAAAAGTTGTGTGTTCTTTGTGCTTGAGTGTTGTCATTTTTTAGTGCGCTTCCGTTGCGGCGGGATTTGAGGTACGTAAATCCCAACAAAAAGAACGATGAGTCCCTCCATAAAGACAAAAACTTGAAGAAAAAAAAAAGAAGGTAGATCACAAAATTTCCCCTCGAAATTTCATATCCGGTCTCTGAAATAAAGTTTTTGAACTTGATAGAAGATGCTCTCAGAGCATGCAAGAAATCACTACTAACAAAGAATGCATGACACTTGGAAAATGTAACACAAAATCTCATATAGAAAGAGAAAAACTTCAAAGGAGTGGAGTAGATCAAATTACCGGCAGCGAGTTTGTGAATAGACAAACTGATCAACTGTATTTTGTTCACTCTTCCAAAGATGAGTTCGAAAAAATAAACTCGTGAGAGAACTCACAAACTTTGAAAGAAGGAAAAGCTTTTTAGGACTGGAGGATTTGCTAGTTCCTGCTGTTTTGAAACTAAGACTTTTGAGTACCTATTTATAGGCTGATTGAAGGATACAACTCAAACCATATAGTAATAGGTGACAAATCCAACCCCCTCGAGGTGGTTGGTGTAGTGTTCAAGATATAAAATTCATCCGCCACCTAGCTTATTTTCGCCGAAGGATGCTACGGGTACAGAGAGGAACAGAGCACGCTCGGGGACTCACTTTCGGGTCCCATACGAGTGATCCAAACTGTTCATTATTCTTAGAACATTTTTCCGAGGGGCCCCACAAAATTTCAGCTAAATCGGACGGTTAGAAGCGCTTGAACCAAAGTCCCACCGTTTCAATCAAAAAATAATAATGAACGGTTCGGATCACTCGTGTGGGACCCAAAGTGGGTCCCCGAGAGCGCTCTGTACGTTTTCTGTGCACTCCTCTCTGTACCCTAACCTACGATTTTCGCCTAATAAGTCATTTTGACTTATTTTTTGTCCTTATTTGATTTTTGTTCGTGTTAGTTAGTTTTTCATCAATTTTTTTTAATGTATTATTAGTTTGTCTAGACGAGAAGATTTGAAAAATAAAAAAATTATGATTGAAATTCTCAATTTTTTGAATAAAACCGAAAGTAAGTAAAAAAAATCTATCTTGTTACTTGTTTTTGTCTTTATTAAAAAAGTTTAAACTTGGATCATAATTTTTTTACTTTTTAATTAGGCCATGTTCCACTAACAAAAAACTAGATTTGTTTTAAATAAAAAACTACTTCATTCCACTAAAAAAACCCCACAAAAAACCAACAAAAAAACCACTTCATTCCACTAACTTAAAAAAAACCAAACAACTATAATCATGTAAAATTACGAACCTACCCTCCCTTGAAATTATTTTTTCCGGTTGTTGTGTCAGAGAAGAGAGAGGGAGGGGACAGGTGGCTGCATGTGTGTGGTGGGGGAGAATAGAATTGTCAAAGGGAGAGGGGTCCACCTTGCAGCCGAAACATCTCCCCAGCGTAGGTTGGTACAAGGGTAGGTTGGAAACATCTCCAGGTGGCTGCATGTGTCCAATATATATATATTTTTTCTTTCTTTCTTGCCGTCGCTTTCAAAAAAGGGTGCAAGTTGTTTGGGTACAAGGGTAGGTTGGTAATTTGGTAACACAACTCAAAAAACCAAAAAATTAAAAAACTACTTTAGTGGAACAAGTGAGTTTATTTGAAAAACCAAAGATCAAAAAAACCAAAAAACTAAAAAACTACTTAGTGGAACATGGCCTTACTCTCGTATAGATAAACCAATAATATACAAAAAAATTGATAAAAAACAGACAAACATAGAAAAAAACAAATCAAATAAAGAAAAAACAAAAGTCAAGTGACTTTTACTAGGCCTATCCACAATAGGCCGAAATCACCACTAACAAAATCATACAGAGGAAGAGAAAAACTTCAAAGGTGCAGATCATATTACCAGCGGCGAGTTTGTGAATGGTTTGGTGACGATAATCTTCTTCGATGAATGAGACGTTCTCCGGTGGTGGATTCGGAGATGAGGATGACACTTTCGCAAATGTACGACTCTGACAGAGTTGGTAAAAAAAAGGGGGGAAAAGTAGAAGAGAGAGAGGGGAAAGTGTTCGACGCAGAAAAACTAAAAAACAGAACAGGAAAAAGCAGAAATGAAAAAAGTAAAAAAAAGATTCTAGAGTGGTGCAATGGTGTATTCAGAGGGTGTTCACAATACGATCCAACGGCCGAGGGGTTCACAACACCGTGCACAGCAACCCCCCATTTTCGCCTTCAACTGACACCCCATTAGTTTCTCTCTCTTCTACATTTGTAGCAATAATACAGTAGTGAATACCTTGTGCGAGATGGATCCTTGGGGTCCACTTCGAAGACTCACACTAATGATCTAAGCCGTCTATTATTTTTTAAACTATTCTTTGAGTCGTCCATAAAAAAATCAAGTCAATTGTATAATTATAAGTACTTGATCCAGTTGTCTAACTTTTTTTCAAACTTCTGTTAAAATTTGGGATCTTAAATTGTGAATGAATAATTAAAAGGCGGGTGAACCACTTATAATTTTTCTAATGAGCTGATTTTTTAGGAGTGACTCAAAAGATTATTTAAAAAATTACTTGAACAACACAAATCATTTGTGTGAGTCTTTAAAGTGGGTCCCACAAACCCATCTCCCATGAGGTATGCACTACTGTATTATTGCTACAAATGTAGAAGAGAGAGAAACTAATGGGGTGTCTAGTTAAAAAAAGAAAAAGAAAAAAAAGAAACTAATGGTAATGGGGTGTCAGTTGAAGGCCCCACGAAGGAAAAGTGAAAACTGGTTTTCGGAAACTAAACCGAACATGACAGAGCGCTCCCAGAGACCCACTTTTGGGTCTCACATGAGTGATTCGAACCGTTCATTATTCTTAGAATATTTTTTTGAAGAGCCCTACAAAATTTCAACTCAATCGGACTATTAGAAGTGCTTAAACCAAAGTTTCACCGTTTCAATCAAAACTAATCGTCCGATTGAGCTGAAATTTTTTGGGGCCCTTCGGAAAAATGTTCAAAGAATAATGAATAGTTCAGATCACTCGTGTGGGATCAAAAAATGAGTCCCCGAGAGCGCTATTTACATTTTCTGTGCGTTTCCCTCTGTACCCGTGGCCGTAGCAAAGTCCATAGGCCGAGAGAGAGAGATTAGTTGACACCAGGACAAAACGTGTTGAACGGGGGATACTGTTGATTTCCTGCACACCCACGTGATACACTGGAAAGTATGGAGTACATGTCACCCACAGGATACCCTGGAAAGTATGGAGTACATGTTAGAGCATCCTCATCTGGGGCACCAAAATTTTCACCAAATTTAACTTCAAAAACACTTTTTATAAATTAGCAAGTAACTTTATAAAAAACTCACAAAATCAGACTCTCTATTTTAACTTTACTACATTAAATTATTCCCCTCAAATCTATAAAAACAATAAAATTCTCCCTTAGCCATTAACATTTCGGTACAAAAAAGTGGAGTAGTGGCCCACGTGTCATCACCCACACCCACCCCTTCGGCCATTAACATTTCTCCCCCCACCAACCGGAAATAATAAAAAAACTAATTGGTGCGTGAAAAGTACCGCACCAAATTTGGTGCGGTACTGTAGCAAAAATGATTTGAGGAGTGAGAATAGAGAGACTGATATTGAGTGTTTTTAGGGGTTTGGCTAGTTAAAATAGGGAGCCAAATGTGGATGCTCTTAAGGGGTAAACCTACGGGTACAGAAAGTTTGGAACAGAAAATGTACCGAGCTGCTTGAGGGACCCAATTTTGAGTCCCATATGAGAGATCTGAACCGTTCATTATTTCTTAAAACATTTTTTCCAAGGGGCCCCATAAAATTTCAGCTCAATCGGACGGTTAGAAGTGCTTAAACCAAAGTCCCACCGTTTGAATCAAAAAAACCTTGCCAAGCCTGGAGCGACCACTTTGCCTCGCTAAGCCTGGAGCGACCACATTGCCTCGCTAAGCATGGAGTGACCCAACATTGCCTCGCTAAGCCTGGAGAGCGACCGCGGAACACTTCGACGTTCGTTCTTGCCTTAGGCATTTTTTCTCACTTTTTCTCCCTTTTGTCCATATTGTGGCATATCTAGCCATATCTTAGCATGCCTTGTCAAGCCCATGTCGTGGGGTGCCTTGTCAAGCCCATGTCGAGGCATGTGTGGAGAGCCCACTGGCCGGTGCCGGGAGCGCGCAGATGCCGAAGCACGCCAAGGGCGCACGCTGCCAGCCACGATCAAGGCGAAGGCGTCTCCACAGGCTTGCCTCGTGCTATCTTGTCCCATGGAGTAATGAACGAAAAAATGACCGAAATGCCCCTGTGGGTAACAAATAGAGCCCGACGGGTCACGAAACTAGCCGACAACCGTGCTAGGCAAGCCATTTTGGTGCCACAACGAGGTGACAAGCACTTTTTCCTCGACACGGGCTGGACATGCCTCGACATGGGCTTGACAAGGCACCCCACGACATGGGCTTGACATTTTTGACGCAAAAGTAGCATTTCTCACTGGTATGTAGTGTAAGGACCGTTGATCTTCGCAATCGATGGTTTAGATTCACTTAGAATTCTTACCGGTCAAAATATAATAACATATCTGAACTGTTGATTGTTGCAATAGACGACTCAGATGCTTAGGGCATCCTTATCAGGCTCACCAAAAAAAACACCTTTTATAATTTAGCAAGTCACTTTTTGAAAAACTCACAAAATCAGACTCTCATTCTAACTTCACTATATTAAACTATTCCCCTCAAATCTATATAAAAAAAAACTTCCCCCTAAAAAACACCTTTTTCGGTGCAGTGTAGTCCCACCCCCGACACGTGTGCATGGCCCCCATTTCGGCAGTGTAGTGCATCCTCCCTCCCCCTCATCTCTCATGTTTCGGCTGTTCCCCTCCCTCTCTTTCTTCTGACGCAAAACCGGAAAAAAATAATAAAAAACATTTGGTGCGTGAAAAGTGCCTACTCAAATTTGAGTAGGCACTGTAGCAAAAATAATTTGGGTAGGGAGAATAGAGAGGCTGATTTTTGGGTGTTTTGAGAGGTTTGACTCCCTATTTTAACTCAAGAGTTAAAATGGGGAGCCAAATGAGGATGCTCTTACTACACTCTGTAGTGAGTCCCCTCACTGTAGGGCCCCCTGTTCTAAGTATCTTCGGCCTGGACTGAGCTCCTATCCAAGTTCCCCTCCCTCCTGTTTGGCCATTTATAGGCTCTTTCCGGATCCACAACAATAATTTTTTATTTGGTCAATATCTTCAACGAGCTCTAAAAAGTGAAACGGTTCCGATCATTTCGGCCCTCCGGGCTATTCCTATCCGGTCTCCCTCCCTTCTACCCTTATATTTTTTTTTCTCAAACTCAGAATTTGAGTAATACCCTAAAAAATCCACTCACTCAAATTAATACCAAATTAAGTTTTACTTCAATTACTCAAACAATGGGAGACTCATAATTTTCAACTTAAATTTTGAAAGGCTATTTTCTCTCTCTCAAAGTTATGAATAAGCCATTAATAAAACTTTTATTCAAATTTGTGCTTAGATTTTATTTTCTCCATTAAAAAGATTTTACACAAATTTTTACAAAATTTGCGTAAAATTTTGAGTAACAGATGGAGACTAGACTTGTAACCCATATTTATTTGAGAAAGGACTGGAGTTGTTCTTGAAGCCCAAAGCAAACGGCTGTATTAAGGGCAATCAGTACCAAAAACTTGCGTTTGATTAGATCTTCGGCCGAAGCACTGTTTAATCACATGCTAAAAACACTGTTAATATTAATCAAAGACTGTTAAATGGGGCCAAATTGTTTTGTTTCTAGCCATCCAAATTATTATTATTTTTTTTTACTAATCTTTGATAGGAAAACAAAGATTAAACGGACAAGGACACCAGCGAAAACGCCACCTGCCATCCATCCAAACTATTATTATTATTTTTTTATCATCAAAAATTTTTTACTAAGGAAATTGATATTCGCACTCCCAATTTTGATGCAGGAGCTCCAAGTTACAGTAGTTTTCCAAAATTACCCTTTTGCAAATTCTATGATTTACTTCAGCCACTCCAAAAAACATTTACTCTTCTTCTATACTTCAAACACTCCAAAAAAAACGAATAGTTTTTTTTTTATCAGAAAAATGCAGATAGTTGCTCAACTCCTTTTACTGGATGTCACTGAGTTGCCTTTTTCCATATGTAATGTTGCCTTGGTAAAATATTTATATATATTTTTGAATAAATACAAAAATAGTGAATAATTGGACCTTTTTTTTGTATTTATTAAAAAACAAAAATTTTTACTTTTTAGATTTCTCTGCCAAGACAACCCAATAATCTAAAAAAAAAACTGATGCAAAACTAACAAATGTGCAAAAAGTTGAAGAAAGACACAAAAAAAAGAAGGATATTTACGCAATCCAATAATCTAAAAAAAAATTGACGCAAAACTAGCATTTCTCACTAAAGGTATGTAGTGTAAGGACCGTTGATCTTCGCAATTGATGGTTTAGATTCACTAAGAATTCTTACCGGTCAAAATATAAAAACATATCTGAACTGTTGATTGTTGCAATAGACGAATCAGATGCTTAATTACTACACTCTGTAGCCCTCACTATATGGCCCCCGGTTCTAGGTATCTCCGGCCCGGACTGAGCTCCCGTCCAAGTTCCCCTCCCTCCCGTTTGGCCATTTATAGGCTCTTTCCGGATCCACAACAATAATTTTTTATTTGGTCAATATCTTCAACGAGCTCTAAAAAGTGAAACGGTTCCGATCATTTCGGCCCTCCGGGCTATTCCTATCCGGTCTCCCTCCCTTCTACCCTTATATTTTTTTTTTCTCAAGCTCAGAATTTGAGTAATACCCTCAAAAATCCACTCACTCAAATTAATACCAAATTAAGTTTTACTCCAATTACTCAAACAATGGGAGACTCATAATTTTCTACTTAAATTTTTGAAAGGCTATTTTTTCTCTCTCAAAGTTATGAACAAGCCATTAATAAAACTTTTATTCAAATTTGTGCTTAGATTTTATTTTCTCCATTAAAAAGATTTTACACAAATTTTTACAAAATTTGCGTAAAATTTTGAGTAACAGATGGAGACTAGACTTGTAACCCATATTTATTTGAGAAAGGACTGGATTTGCTCTTGTAGCCCAAAGCAAACGGCTGTAATCACATGCTAAAAACACTGTTAATATTAATCAAAGACTGTTAAATGGTGCCAAATTGTTTTGTTTCTAGCCATCCAAACTATTGTTATTTTTTTTTATCGTCAATTTTTTTTTACTAATCTTCGATAGGAAAACAAAGATTAAACGGATAAGGACACACCAACGAAAACGCCACGTACGATCAAAAAAAAAAAAAAAAAGCCAAGACGCCAACCAAAAAAAAAAGAAAAAAAAGCCCTATGCCAGTAACAACGACCTCACACCAGCAGCTGCCAAGAGGGGAAAAAAAGGAGTACACCACCCGAAACACCTCCCGACAAAAATTCCAAAAACAAACAATCAAAAAGCGAAAGAGACCACAAAAGCCCGAAAAACTAAAAATTGATTTGCTTTGAATTGATTTTTATTTGCTTTGAAAATCTTTGGAAAAATTGCAGTGGGATAGAGACATTACCAACGACAGGTTATTTGTGTCTATCTAATCAATCAAACCGAGTCCAGACACTCTCTAATACAACAACCTCTCTTATAATTATTCCGGCCAAACAAATTTTTTTTACGATCTGGTTTCAATGATCGGGACCGTTAATATTTTTGAGTTCATTGAGAGCATCAAGCTGCCAAAAATCAAATTGATTGATTATCGGTTGAAATGATTTCAAAATATATTTATATTACAAAAATAAACGACATGGGTTTTGTTCTAGTGTAGCAATCTTATGTTTTGCAAGATAAATGTGTTTCAAAATCATATCAAACGATATCTAATAATCTTAGTTTTTGATATACTGAATGTTCTAAACGAGCTTAACGAAATGAACAGTCTCGATTATTAAAGTGAGATCGTGTAGGAAATTTCGGAGTTAAAATTCATTGCTCCAATCAATTTGAAAGGATTGGAGAGGAGCTGGACTCCGTCAAACCTATGGAAATGGAAAAAGAAAAACCATGCTTGGGCTGTAGGGCACGGCTCTCTTTTGGAGACTTTGTCAAGCCGAACGCCTTTTTATTCAACTTTTATTCATATTTTTTATATTTCTTCTGATTTCTTCCGTTGAATGAAAAATTATCCCCAAATAAGAAAACATAAAGAAATGATGATAAACGAAATTTTTACCATTGGTCACTAGACAACTTGAGAAAATCAACCGAAATTTTCTTTGGGGTTCTTCTTAGGATAAACGAAAAGTCCATGCGTTTGGTTGGACTGCCTTCACGAAACCTAAAGAATTGGAACGCGGGTGGGTGCTGTGCGCAGTGCATTCCGATGTCGTGCCGTCGATTGGAGATATTCACCGCGTAGAATTAGTCGGGTTCAATCTACATGAGTATCAAAAACCAGCTCGATCGAATATTACTATATAAGTGCCTCATTAGAACACATATAACTTGTTGCAGTAGTTTTGATCTAGTGTTTCGGATCCATTAAGAATCATGCATTTCAAGATAAATAATGTTCCGATGAGACACCCAACGATATTCAATCGAGCTGATTTTTAGTATACTTGTAGTTGTCGACAAGCTCTACGGGATGAACGTCTCTGATCATCGCACCAACACCGGCACGACAGCATCGGTCCCTGCACAGCACGCTGCACAACACCCGTAATTTGGGGGCTAGGGTATTAGAGATTTACATTCTATATACTTCTACTTCTACTACTATTTCTATAAAGAGTCAGTTGTAGCTATTGTTTTCGTGCCTACCAATTTTACCATCTTGCCCTTTGTCATTACCCTATTATTTTCTGAGGGCAAGGACTAAAAAACGCAATTGAAAATACACGCTTACTTTAATTACTCCAAGGGGCAACCTCTATTTCCCAAATTTCGACAATTAAAAACACAAAATGAAATTTTTTTGGCAGCCACCACTATGCTCCTCCCAAAAAATATTATTCGCACCTTTGAAAAACATATTATTTGATAATTTATAAGGCAAAAGCTAGAAACCACCCTAAGGGTGGTCAGCATTGCACCCCACGCGCGCGTTGGTTGGCGATA
Organism: Vaccinium myrtillus; assembly: GCA_016920895.1. NCBI lineage: Eukaryota > Viridiplantae > Streptophyta > Magnoliopsida > Ericales > Ericaceae > Vaccinium > Vaccinium myrtillus. Next base: position 32,754,648 of record CM029277.1, read on the forward strand.
CTTAAGAGGTTGCTGACAGGACAGCTTTATGGTACCATTGGTTTAAAAGTAAATAAATAAAAAAACTTCATCCGTATTTCCTTTTTTGTGTACAATGTTTATGTACTGCCTCTGTTCTAAAGTTTTTGTATGGTCCGTATGACGATAACTTAAAAATAATACAAAATTTTTAAGAAAGTTTCCATAATCTCTTTTCTTCATAATTTCTGAATTTTTTTTTGCACCAAAATAAAAAACTAATCTGGATCTTTAATTTGGTACAAAAAAATCAAAAGATTATTATCTTGGCTCAACGAGAAGAATAAAAAAGTAAAAATTATTTGTGCCCGTAATGGATGCAATGTTGCACTGGTTACACTTGTTGGGTCCCACAAAAAGTACACTTGTTGTGTTCCACTTAAATGTCCTTGTTGAAGCTCATAACCGATACAATATTGCACCCGTTAGCATTTATCATCTTTGAATAAAGGTTAACGATTTTTTTCATCTCGATTTTTCTTTTCAGGGCGAAAGTTTGGCAAAAATACAAAAAAAGAAGAAGAAGAAAATGGTGAATTACTAGTACGTACTGAGAGAGTATTAAAGTGACAAGTGGCATAAGAAGGGTGTGTGCGTACTTTAATACTCTTGGGAGTTGGGACCTGCATACTTTAATACTCTCTCAGGAAAAACGTACGCCACCCTAAGGGGACTCGGGGGAGGTGTTGTGCACAGCCGTGCTGTGCACAGTGCTATGCACCCCTCGGCTGTTGGATCGAGTTTTGGATGGCTCGGATGCGTTCGGCAATTTTTTTTTAATTTTGGTTTTTTTACCGGTAAAAAATCAAAACACATCCAAACCGTCCAAAACTTGATCCAACGGCCGAGAGGTGCACAACACCATGCACATCACCTCCCCCGCTTCCACCCTAAGGGTGGTCACTAGGGCAGGGAGGGAGTATTCCCGTTTCCAATCTTATAAGACTATCAAGTGGTTCCACTCCCACAGAGATAAGAAATTAATAAATCCAAGACGAAAGGTAAATGGTTGCCCTGAAAATTAAGTTGCCCTGTTCTACATAAATGGTTGCCCTGGTGTTATGTAAGGGTACATAATAAATGAGGCGTATTGGGCCAAGATTGCATCAAATTCCACCTTAAGAACTAGCCTCTTTGTCTATCCAAAGGATGGTTAGCAGCCCTCAAAACACTAGAAACCCAGCAATGTTTTATTTTTTTTGATCGGCAACAAGATTTTATTAAAACTCGACAAAGGATACATCGAGATAAAAGCCATAACCAAGCACAAAGCAAGGAAAAGGCAAAGAGACCCCATTCAGCGAAATGCTGGGTGGGTGGGAGCAGAAAAGAAACCCAGCAATGTTGAAGACCACAAGGAGTCGAGTCTTTTCGTCGCTACAAAGCCGTGCATCGTGGTTGGACTGCTTGTGGTTCTTGATAGGTGTGTAAATGTTTGCCCATTTATGCTTGTTATATCCGTTTACTGTATTACTTGAAGTTTGTTACTTGTTTTGTCGTTTCAGGACTTGCGAAGCCATTAGATAATGTTTGGAGCTAAAAGTGATGAGTAAAAGGTGTGACGAGAAGGTCGAATGCTCGAAGGAAAACGAAAGGAATGTGTAACAAACATGAGTCATCGCAGCAGTTTGCAATTAGGGAATGCCCAACAAATACAACATGGGCTATATATTAGCTTATTGGGTGATATTGAGTAATCTGTTGGTCGGCCCGTTAAGTTGTTTGGATCCTAATGTAACATCTTGGTTTAGAGAATTCGTTATAAAGAGAGTTCTCAAGGACACATATCAGGGCTCACGGCTGTGAGTCTGTGACGGTGGTTGGGACTGATCCAATTTCACAATGTTCGGCTAAACGCTCTAGCTAAGGTAACGAGGATGCTTATCTCCAAGTAGCATGATTGTGTAGATTTTAGGATTTTCATTCAACCGATTCATATTTTTGTGAGATTCATTATTCTTCGAATCTATCTTTTGTGAATTAATTTGTATTCATGATACCAAACACCGTTATACAACAGTTTTCGATGATCCAGGATAGTCTCTGAGATAGGCTATACGACATAAGAGGGTCGTGGTGCCCGTTAAACTCGGTGAGACGTACGGTCCGTGCTGTGTTGAGATAGTCTTTACGATATAAGTGTCCTGTGAATTCTCTAGATGGTAGGGAGCGCTACCCTAATGATGAATTCGCGTTAGTTTCTATTACGATCATGTTATGAGGGATAGGTTGAATTGAAATCCTAGTCCCTTCATTCCCATGCTTTTAAAACCTGTATTTGCTTCCAAGTTTGATTTTAGGTTAAATAATTGAAACCCAATATTCCATTTACCCTTTGAATTGAATTAAAAATCAATTTAATCTACCGCAACTTAGCTTTTTATTCCCCGTGGACGATCTCAGACTTAACCACTGTTCTTCGGAATAATTGTTAATTTTCTGTTTTTATAAATGATATTTTTGGTACAAAAATTAACGACCTATCAATTCTCCACTTATGAAGTAGATGGCTCCTATGTGGAGGAGCTAGCAGAGACAATCCTAGCATGATAGCATTGTGACAGCTACTAGATTGTACTCCTGGTGGTCTTCAACGTTACTGGGTTAATTTGTTTTGGTCACTATGGGGGTGGCTATAACCATAAGAACAATGATACATACACTCCCTCCCAACCACTCCCCCTCTCACATGTGGTGGGACCCATCACTTGTGGGACCCATGGTGGGACCTACCACATGTGAGAGGGGGAGTGGTAGGGAGTGGTTGGGGAGGGAGTGTATCTATCATTTTTGTAACCATAATCCGGGAAAATAAAAAGGCTATTTCTCGGGGTGGAAGTTGGTGTAATTTTGGCTCAAGACGCGTTACTTCTGACGCACACAACAGAAGCTGGAGCACAAAACATAGTGGCCATGTTCGGTTAACAGTTTTGGGCCAGTTTTGGTTTTGCTTACATCATCATTTTCCTCATTTCTCTCTCTCTCTCTCCACTTATTACACCTACTTACATCATCAAAACTAAACAAAACGAAACTAAACTTGTTAACCAAACATGACCAGTATATCATGAAAACCATTTAGCTTTCATTTTGAGGAGATATTTAGACGATTCTTAGATCATATAAATCTCTTGTGGCTTTGAGTTTTGTGTTTTCTTTCCAAACTAGTTAGTATTTGACTATTTTTGCATAAAAATAGTCACATCCACGTCATGAAAGGTATCTTTACAATAAGATTGATCTGTGATGATATGGGTTTAGAGGTGAGCAAAGATTATGCAAAAGGGAATTTCACTAAATTTGACTTGGAAGTTAGGTTAGAGATTGAACCAACACATTTGGAGGATGACAATACCATTGAAGACATCTCTAAAGACAAGGATTTTGGGAAACAATCCACATACTAAAACTGCAAGTTTATCCCAACTATGATCTCATTGCAAGCTTAATCAGGATACTAATGATGAGGAGGACATGAAAGCAATTTTAATAAAACTTGGGCAAGCAGCATAGTAGGTTGACATGGGTTAGGCTTAATTTGTATACTCTTCGCGCTAAGTGATGAAGATGGAGGGTTTGGATGAGGCCTTTCTAGGCTTTGCTTTTGATTTTTGGTTTGACAAGAAATGTTTGGGAAGGCATTTGCGGCAAAGAGCAATAATCTCTGAAGGACGTGGCATGAGGTTTTTTTTTTACTTAACTTTTAACAGCGTGCAAAAAAGAATTTATCAATAGTTGGATGGAAAATACAAATATTAAGGGGACCCAGGGCGAAAAGCAAAACAACGATGACAAGCAACCTTGGATTAAGGACTCGAGGCTCTTCAATGCACTCGGGAAACCCGACTCCAAAAGGTGTGAAAAATCATATTGCAAGCTGGTTCTATTTTGTGATTGTCCAAAATATGGACATCAGTCATTAAAAAACATGAAATTTCTCTTGTTTAATTGCCATTATAGCGGTTTCTCTTGCGGTAACACTCAAGATACCCAAATTGAAAAAACGAGAACACCTAAAGATAAAAAAATTTGGAATGGGAGATGTGGTCCCTTCCACCCATCATCTTTTGATTCATATTTGACTCACTAGCAAGTAGGGTCTCGATGAAGAGGTGGATTTTCAATCAGTAGGAAAAAATAATGGAGAAGAAACAATTCATTTACCGCAGGATGGATCGATGCTCAAATATAGTTCAACCTCCTGGGGGGGTTTGTCCAGATTTGGATAACAGAGAGAATAGCGATCCAGATGATGATGATGGGGCTGATTCATTTCAAGATGAAGTTTATAAGGATGGGCCTCCCCTTAATGACAATCAACTTAATCCTATTCATGCTGTTATCAAAGGGATCAAAGGGAAAAAGAAAGGGAAATCTATTAATGATATTCTCGGTTTCTCAAAGGTGAATATGCACAATCAAAAGGGAGGAAGGAAAAAGAATAAATGTGTGGTTCTAAGGTCCGCTGTTGCTGCTGCTGCCTTGTCTGCCTCTATTTCTTCAAAGGGTTTTGTTAACAGAAATAGAATTTTACTCAATCAAGCTCAAACTATTTGGGAAATTAATAAAGCTTTTGGAATCGATTATCATGGGGATGAAGCTGAAGTTATAAGTAAAATTGCTGAAATGGAAGCCCAAAATATGGATAGAGCTGCTTGTGATCTCTGATTTTGCTTCGGTGGGTTCATTCTTCAATTTGTTCTTGTTGTTCCTTTTCTGGGGAGTTCTTTGGATGCTTCTTTTGGGTTTGTTTTGGTCTTCAAGGTTTGGGTTGTGGGATCTCTTGGCTGAGTTGGGTTTGGTAGTCTCTTGGTTGTGCAGATTTTGTTGCTGTTCGGTTGTTTGCTGTTGCTGCCTCTGTTTTGGGTTTTTTTTCTGTTTGGTAGCTGGTTTTCTTCTTGCTGTTGCTGGTTCTTTAGGTGTTGGTCTTGTTGTGTTGCTTTTTCTTCCCTTGATTGGCCTCTTGCCAATCGTGGATTGGGTCTCGGTCTAGGCTTTTGATTATTTGAATTTGAAGTTTTCTCCTTGCTCCTTTTAGTCATTGTTCTCTTTTAGTGATTAATAAAATCTTTTTTGCCGTGCAAATTTGCCGTGCAAAAAAAAAAAAAAAAGTAGGGTCTCGATGATATATTGTGGGAATGAAGTGTTTTTTTTCCTTCTTTTTTAAAAAAAAAAAAACATGGTCGAAACACTTCTCTTGGTAAAATGAACCTTCTAGCCACTTCATGAAAATAATCTTCAGGAGCCAATACACCAACATGAGTATCAAGCAGCAAATACCTTCGATGACATATCCGTCTTCTAGTTTTTGAAATGGACCAGCCAAACTACCAGCAGAGTTCTAAAGGATATGTACATGAAGGTGTTCTGTAGGGGATATACATAATGTAGATATCCCAAAGAAACCGATATACCGCTTTCCAATGAAGAGAATCAATGGGTGTATTAGCATCTCCCCAATGGTAATACGACTATTTATTATCTTCATTAAAAAAAGGTATATCGGATTCTTTGGGATATCTACAATATGCTTATCCACTACGAACACCTTCGGGTACTTCATATCCTTCAGAAATCTACTGGTAGTTTGGCTGGTCTATATATTTCAACCAAGCTTTGCCAAATACGGAAAAGAGGAAACTAGAAGACAAATATGCTATCTAAGGTATTTTCTGTGATAGTCACGTCAGTGTATTGGCACCAAAAAATTATTTTCATGAAGTGGCTAGCTGGAAGTTTAGTTTTGCCGAGACAAGTATTTCTACCAAGTACCAAGTTAAGAATGCGTTATTGTCACAATACATCACGGAGACTCTACTTGCTAGTGAGCCAAATACGAGTCAAAAGATGATGGTGGAAGGGACATCATTGGAAACCAAATCCCAAAGAAGCAGGGAGGTCTAGTTTTGTGGGACCGGATTACATTTTAGGAGTAGTGTAAATGACGCAAGCAAACTTAAATTCGTGGTGATTTCTCAATCTCGTCATGATGATCATCAGGGACAAAAGGCGGGATGAACTACAAAATTTATGCTCCGTTTGTTTCGACGTAAAATGTTTTCCTATAAAATATTTTCACCATTTTCTGTTGTTTGGTTGGATAAAAATAAGTAAAATAATTTTCAAAGTAAAATCTTTTCCACGAGCGAAAATGATTTCATTAATTCCAAATATGCGGTAAGTCGTTTTACCCCACGGCCCAAAGTGTTCGACATTTGAACCGAAAGCCGGCAACCCTTTGCATTACGAACAGTCAAGGGAAGATTGCTTCTCCATTACTATATACCTAATGTTATGTACTTGTACGTATAGTATTTTGTAGTCTTTGCAATATATTTCTCAGACTCTGTTTGAGGAATTGTTTGGTTATGAAATATTTTTTCTAATTGCCAATTAATCAAAGTAAAACAAAATAAGAAAAATTATTTACTGCAAAATTATTTTTCATGGAAAATGTTTTAATTGAAGTGTGTTAAAATATTTTACATTGAAACAAACGGAGCCTTAGAATCTGATACTCAACCACCAACTAATGATCTAAGCAAATGTGAAGCAAAGGGAATCACAGTGGGAGAGGAAATGTTCAAACGTGTATCTACTTATGGCTGGACCCAAAACTTTTCGGCCAGAAGAAAAGAAGAATCAAGTTGACAAGAAACCACCCTAGATTAACTGTTAAAATTAAAATGTCTAACAAATAATAAACAACCAATTAAAATAGAAAATCAATATTAATAGAGAAAAGTCAAAATAACCTGTGGAGTGATGGTCGAGGAACGCGAATAGCGCTCTCCTTAAGAAAGATACACCCACTCCGATCTGCATGAAGTTGAATGACGCTCCTTCCCAAGATGACCTATAAGCCTCCTTGTGTGCAGTGAAGCAAACTCACGAACCATGCAAATTGTTTCCCGACAGTCGAAATAAGAATAAAACCAGTAGCAATTAAAAGTACATCAATATGAAAAACTGAGGTAGATATATATGATATGGAGCACTTGTATATGGGTTAAAGAAAGAAAACACGGAATCAGAGGCTCTCGAGGTTTTGTAGGCAGTAGTTACAAATATGAAGGTACTATGAACAAGTGTTGTATATCAGAGGAGAGAGAGATATATGTATCACAGTTGTTGTATATAGAAACAAAGCCAACGTTTAATTTATAAGCAACTCCATACATGTAAGTTTGTTGAGAAATTCTGATTATGTAGAGTAAAAATAGGAACAGAAATTAATATTATTGTAATCTGTTATGAAAAACCAAACAATCCTATTATATAGGAACCGCTATTGTGGAAGTAGTAAAGTGATCGATTTGTTGGAGGATAAATAGGAAACCGAGTCAAGGTAGAAACCAACTCCACGTATCTCTCCAACATATAATAATTAAACTTGGGAATTAATCAATAAAATATAAATTGTAAAATATTCAAATTAAACAACACTTAATACTCTTGTTTCATTTGCGAAGTCATGCTTCGGATATTATGTATGGATGATAATTTGTTATTATGCAATTAGATTGTTTCTTTAACGAGCTTTACAAGATGACAAAAATGCCTTTTTTTTATATTTTTTATTACCCTTTTACTACAATGTTTGGAGGTTCTATTATGCCTGATTGTGAGAGTTGAGTTCGCAACCTTTATTTTGAATATCATTTTACTATCCCAAGGACGAAAAATTAATTTCTATTCTTGAAAACGTTTCTTCCAAGTAAAAGTAAGAAGTGTGTTTGCTATAAATATATTTTATGTCGAAACAAATTGAGTCCTAATGTCATTTGCATCTCACATAGTACGACGAAAAGGAAGCAGACAGTGATGGATTTATTTTTGGGTTCTCCAAAATAGAAAAGAGGACATACTTCCACGACTTTTCTAATGGTGCTCACAGAATATACGTTTATTATGGGAAGGTTACTAACTCATGCGGTAGAACTCTTGGATGCTCCACACACCTTATTTGAATCGAATCTCATTCACCCTCCCCCATGTAATATACATTAGGAATAGCGAATGACAAAAGAAAAATTGTAAATATGTGAATGTAATAACATTATTATGTCATCTTTTATGTTTATTGTGGGAAGCTTAGGAAATACAGTGGTTTGTTGCCGATCAGAAAAAAAAAAAAAAACAGTGATTGGTCAAATTTACTCCTATGTTATAATCTTTGGAGGATTAATTATATTTATATAAATATTTTTAAAAATTAATGTGACTTGAGAATTGTCATGAATTGCTTGCCCAATTAGTTTGTATATAATTTACTGTCGTGGTTCCCACTAGGCCCACTTTATCAATACTATTGAACGTTTTCCAATACAATTTCTAATAAAGTCTATAAATGACGCTAGAAATTAACTTTCCGCTTCTATCCCATCTCTAACAATTAAGGTCCCGTTCCACTAAAAAAAATAGTTTTGTTTTAATTCAAAACTATCTCATTCCACTAACAAAAAATCACTTAATTTTTTTTGCAAAACTACAAAACCACAAAAGCCAAAAAACTAGTTACTGGAACAAGTTAGTTTTTTTGCAAAACTAAACATATAAAAAACTAGTTTAATGGAACAAGTTAGTTTTTTTGCAAAACTAAAAATCAAAAAACCAAAAAACAAGTTAGTGGAACAAGTTAGTTTTTTTGCAAAACTAAAACATCCAAAAAGACGAAAAAACCAAAAAAACCAAGTTAGTGAAACACCCTCTAAAATTGATGAACTCTAAAATAAAATATTTCTATTCATATAAACGATGCTTACGAGATAAGCACAATTCCCTAAGTTTGTACATAATTTCCTGTTGTGGGTCCTACTAGACCTGCTTTTATCAATACTATTGAATGTTTTCCAATATTATTTTACACTTACACTGTTGAAATTTAATTAACTTCTCCCATCTTTCTAATAAAGTCTTTTATTGAATGTTTTCCATAAAAGACGATAGCAATTAACTTCTCGCATGTATTCTATCTCAAACACCTAGTCGATGAAGAGTCCGGTTCCGGTCAGGACACCCTTACATAGCTTAGGTCCGGAATTTTGAGTTCCCGGTCATTTGGCCGGGATCCGAACCGTTGGATGTTTTTAAAACATGTTTTTAAGGTTCCACGCGGGAAATGGGCAAAAAAAAATACCGGGAAGGGCTTCATCCGAACATTTTTCGATAAAACTGTAATTTCCCGCGTGGAACCTTAAAAACATGTTTTAAAAACATCCAACGGTTCGGATCCCGGTCAAATGACCGGGAACTCAAAATTCCGGACCTAAGACCGGTCAGGGTGTCCTGACCGGATCCTTGGTGAGTCGATGAACTCAACAAAATAAATGTTTCTATTCATATTTTATTATTGCATCGTGTGTCTTTTGTTTTCTTATTTTCAAATTTATAAAATGACTGGAATGCTATATACCTTATCATTTACAACCTAGTTGTAAAAGGAAATATATATATAATTTTTTTATCAGGAAAAAAGGTGGGAAGGGACAACTAACAATTTTTTAACTTGGTGGAAATACTTCTCTTGGTAAAATGAACCTTCTAGCTAGCCACCTCATGAAAATAATCTTTAGGACTATCAAGCAGCAAATACCTTTAATGACATATTCGTTTGCTACTTTCCTCTTTCGGTATTTGGCAAAGCTAAATGGACCAACGAAACCACAAGCAAAGTTATTAAGGATATGAAGTACCAAAAGGTGTTCTGTAGGGGATATAGATAATGTAGAAAACCATAGAACACACATATCGTTTCTCAATAAGGATATTCAAGGGACGTATTAGCATCTCCCCAACGAGTATGCCCATTTGTTATCCTTATAGAGAAATGGTATGTGGGTTTCTTTGAGATCTCTACATTATGTTTATGCCCTACAGAACACATTCGGCTACTTCATATCATTTTAAACTATGCTGGTGGTTTGGCTGGTCCATTTCAACCTAGCTTTGCCAGCTACTGAAAAGAGGAAACTAGAAGGCGAATATGTCATCGAAGGTATTTGCTGCTTGATAGTTATGTTGGTGTATTGGCACCAAAAGATTATTTTCATGAAGAGGCTAGAAGGTTCGTTTTGCCGAGAGAAGTATTACTACCAAGTTAAGAATGTATTATTCTCACAATACATCATTGAGACCCTACTTGTACTTGCTAGTGAGACAAATATGAATCAAAAGATGATGGGTGGAAGGGACACTATTGGAAACCAAATCCCAAAGAAGCAGGGAGGTGGAGTTTTGTGGAACCCGATTACATTTCAGGAGTGGTGCGACATGGCGCAAACAAATTTAAATTCGTCCTGATTTCTCAATCTCGTCATGATCGATCATCAGGGACAAAAGGCGGGATGAACTACAAAATTTAGGCTCCGTTTGTTTCGACGTAAAATATTTTCCTATAAATATGTTCTCCATTTTTCTGTTGTTTGGTTAAATAAAAATAAGTAAATAATTTTCAAAGTAAAATCTTTTTCATTATACGAGCGCAAATGATTTCATTAATTCCAAATCGGCGGTAAGTCGTTTTGCTCCACAGCCCGAAGTGTTCTACTTTTGGACTGAAAGCCAACAACCCTTTGCATTACCAACAGCCGTTGGAAGATTGCTTCTCCATCACTATATCCCAAGTTGGGGTTCCAACGAGAGAGACAGAATCTCTGTACATATGGCCTACTTGTGTACTTGTACGTATAGTATTTTGTAATATTTGCAATGTTTTTCTCAGACTGTGTTTGAGGAATTTTTTGGTTATGATTTTTTTTTTTTTTCTAATTAGCAATCGACCACAGAAAACAAAACACGAAAAATTATTTTCTGCAAAATTATTTTTCATGGAAGATGTTTTGAATTACAAAATATTTTACATTGAAACAAACTGAGCCTTAGGATCTGATGCCCAACCACCAACTAATGATCTAAGCCAATGTGAAGCAAAGGGAATCACCGTGGGAGAGGAAATGTTCAAACGTACCTGTATCTACCTATGGCGCTGGACCCTGAACTTCTGGGCCGGAAGGAAAGAAGAATCACGTTGACAAGAAACCAACCCAAAACAAAATTATGTAGTTGGTTTCCTTAATACTCTTTTTTCATTTACAAAGTCATGCTTTGGAATTTGGATATTATGTATGAATGATAATTTGTTATAATGCAACTAGACTGTTTCTTTAACGAGCTTTACAAGATGATAAAAATGCCTTCTTTTTTTTTTTTTTTTTGGAGGTTCTATTTTGATTTACAATGATAGGGTGAGTTGGTGACCTTTATTTTGAAAATCATTTCGCTAACTCAAGGACGAGAAATTAATTTCTATTCTTGACCATGGGGGCATCCAACATAGCAACCCCCTTAGGCATGACCATAGGGGCTCCTAACCCGCCAGTTGAATCTCCAGTTCTAGCCATTGCTATTGTTCGTGAGGACAGGTTTTCACCACAGCACCACCTAGGTACATGTGGACATAAGTGTGTACCCTCACAATCCCTTGCTATTGGCAAGTCTCAAAACCGAGTCTACCCTGGGAATATGAGGTACCCTTCCCACCTGGCTACCATCATCGGTGGTTGGAACACCGATTTCACAATGAAAAAAGTGGCTACCACCACGAGAAATGTCCTCCCAAAGGAACAAGATGAGGAAAATGAAGAATAGTTTTGAAAGAGAATTTGGCCGAAGAACGAAAGAGTTGTGATAGCTTGGCAAGGTTTGGTGGGGATCTCGATCGGTTGTTTAGGGATGGTTAAAGAAATTTGTTTTGGTTTTCATCGATGAGGTTTCGACGATTTTAGGACGTGAAATTTCGTGCAAATTTGCATATTTAGCTGGGGTGAAAGGAGTTTGGGTTCTGTATATACTAGCTAGGTTGAAAAGAAAGCAGAGAACTAGAGGCCAATAGATTGATTTGATTTAAGAATCACATCTCCTTAAAATCACAGGTAATTAGTGTGTGGAGTGTTTTCTCAAAATTTTAAAATCACAGGTAATTAGTGTGTGAACAAAGGTGCACCCTCCAGAATCGTTAAGTACTTGTTTAAAACAACCACGTAGGGCCAGGAGTCCAAATCGCCATGCAGGGTTGTGGACAAAACCAACCAAAATTCAAAGTATTGTTAAAGTATTTTTGAAGTTACAGTGGAGATTCAAACTTTCAAACAGGCACAAGGCCTTTTCACTTGGCTTTAGGAACCACGGTGGCAGGGGTGGAGTTAGGGCGGAGATCAACATTCTGTTGCCCAACATGATGCTCATTTTGGGTGGCTGTACCGTCACTAGCTTCCTTATGGCTATGATCGGAAATTGAAGTTTGAACAACAACAACCTGGGGAGCAGCAGCAATTCTTCCTCTCTGACTTGGCAAGTCCATCTCTATCCACACAGGAGAGCTTCTATCATAATTGATTTTGGTTAGGCAATGCTTCCAACTTTTGGACCAGATCAAATCCTCAAACAATGGCATTTTCTCCTTTAATTTCTCTTTAGTCTCGGCCACCCCCAGATTATATGCGTCGTCAGCTTCAGTTTTGGTTGAGGCCAGCTCAGACTCAAGCTTGGTTTGACTCGTCTTCATAGTAGTCAGCTTGTTCTCTAAAACACCTATCCTCGTCATGGCATCGTTAAAGTTGTACTCAGCTTCATTCACACGGCGAGCAGTAGCAGTAACCTCCTCCTTCAATTTGTTGTTCTCAGCCACAACATCATCCCTTTCTTTGTTAAGACCACGAATGGTCTTCTTCAAACTTTCGACTTCTTTCATTAGCTTGGAATTCTCGCCAATAATAGCCTTGTTGTCCTTAAAGGCCCTATCGCAAGCAACATACATCTTCTGCATAGACTGTATGAAAAACAGTGGCCAGGGTTCAAAAGGTGGATGATCAATAAAACTAAAGCAACACAGAACAAATTACCTTGACATTGTGTTGAAAGCAAGACCTCATCAACTGCCTGTAAGGCACTACCGCGTCCTGTTCTAAATCTTTGGGAAGCATAGCAGCTCGTCCCAGAACAAACGCAACCTCAACATCATCAGTACTGTCTGACACATGGATGGGACGGGTTCCCCTTAGCATGGGAGGATTCCATGGAAGAGCATCAGGGGAGGTCTTGGTGTTGGGGCGGCGCTGTGGTGGCGGTTCAACATTTTCTTCGAAAGAGGCTACTTCCCTGGGCCTCTTCTCCTCTGCAAGAGCAGCACGCTTGGCTGTAACATTCATCGGTATAATATCCAAAGATGGATCGATGACAGCAGCAGGGGATGGAGCAGTGGTAGTAACAATGGGAGAGACCGTAGAAGTACCAGGAATAGAGTCTTCATTGTCATCATCTTCAATTGATATGAAGTCAGAAAAATCCGGCTCAATACGAGGCATGATGGTGACAAACACGAATGAGATTAAAAGGAATACCAATACGTGTACTCATTAGTATGAAAACCACGGGCAACTTGACTTTTAAGGTACAGATTTTGTTGAGGGGTACGTCTTACTCTGGCACGACCTTTTCCCCTTTGGATAGAACCTTGCCCACTGGTTATTGGATCATGTTGCCGGGCAATGATGGGGAGCCCTCAATACAAACACCTTCACGATAGAAATGATCGTACGTGAGCAAGATATGAGCAACACGAACTAAACCAGGTGGGTGAATGCCTTCAACACCTTTAAACCTTAACACCCTATTACCCTCATGAGCAACCAAATGACCTTCGTTGATACTAGGCACTACACAGACAAACAAAGCAGAAAGAATCAACACATGAGCAAAAATCAATTTTTGGCCAAAAGAAATTGTGCAGATAAAGGAAAAGTACTAACGTGGACGACCGAACTTGTGGTGACAATGGTCACCGATAATTTTGCCGTTATCATCCCTGGGCTTGAAATTCCCAGTTACAATCAAGAAACCTTAATTTTCCCTTGACAAGAGTTGGACAAATCACGAAGCTTCAGATAACGACAAGTGTATGCAAGATTCCAGCTCGTTAAGCTTCAGCTCGTCAAGCACTATGAGGCACTGACGACCTTAGCTGGGGAGCAGTTCTATGAAGTGTTTTCCTATTTGCTAATCTAAGGAAATAATTAAATTAAGAGGTTACCTTGAAGGTAGAACTACCTTTATAAACTTAACTTTGTTTTACAATTGGTCTAAAAGATGTAGTTTATCTTCAAAAAATTAACTAATGATAGTCTCATTTGTAACGGTAAGAGAAGAGAACGGTTGAGATTTTTATTCATTTGAAGCAAATTTGGGCAATTTAGAAAAAAAAATTCAGGTCTACAAAATTTGGCTACAAATACTCAAATGTTCGAGTGAGAAATAAAAGTCAGTTGGGTCAACTGACCCCTCTACTACCTACTTCTCGTACAAGGATGGAGCCAAGGGGGACAAGTGGTGGCAGCCACCACCACAAGGTTTCAAAAAATGTAATTATTATGTAGAAAATTAATTTTTATTCCTGATTATGTAGACTCACCACCACCAGATATTTTTTTTTTATTTTTCGTCCTCATAATGCATTTTGTCTTTTTATTATTTAAGTACATATTTTCTCCACCACAAAGGTAAAATTCTGGCTCCGTCCCTGTTCTCGTCGCCCCTATATGTGTATGAATATAATACTAGTAGTTTTGGATCAAATGAGAAGAAAAACAGTGAACGCCAATAAATTTACTAAGAGAGACTAAATCATAAAATAAAAGGTTGTGATCGGGAAACACTCACCTTGCCAAGTTGAGAAAAATTTGGTGCCGTAACCAAGAAAACTCTCAAACCGATACTATCCGGGTATTGAAAATCCGAACAAAATCAAGCAGCAAATATACCGCAGAATTAATAATGAATACCGATCAGCATATTTGGCAGTGAATTAGGATGATAAATGAAGCATTTGCTATGTTGTGAAAACAAAGAACAAGAGGAATAACAAAGTTGGTTTTTCTCTGTATGTATCAATAGCTCATGGGTTTAATGTTTATATAGAGGAACTATAGGAACATTTCTTTGTTAGACAAAATTGATTCGAATGTTAAGGAGAAATTCAAGGTGACTAAGTCGACCTCCATTGGTTAAATTATCCCACGTTCTCTTATACTTTTACCATTACAACTAGAATCCCACATTATATATAAATTATTTTAATTTTTCTTATTGGTAGTAGTTGTTGGTTAAGTTATAATTGTTATTTTATTAACTTTTATTGTTTGTTCTCACTAATTTTGGAATAAAAAATTACACGATATTAATATGTAAAAAAAGATAGGAGCGGGTAAACACGTTACCCAATGGGGGCGGGGTAAGGGCCGGGTACCCATCCATTACACGGTTGGGTAAGGGCGAGGGGCGAAGGTGGGGATAGATTTTAGGGGCAGGGTATGGCAAAACCTGCCCCGCCCCATTGCAATTCCTACTTATATTCTATAGCCCTGCTATCTGTATAGATCAAATTTGCACAAACAGTGCACAAATCGGTTTGCGGGGCCTTCAAACGGCCCAGATCTTTTTAGATTTGAGCCGTTCATTAATTTTGAATATTTTTTTGAGTGATCCAGTGAAAAATTAGCTCAATTGGATAACGGTAAATGCTTGATCTAATGTATACATTTTTCATTCAGAATTCAGGATCCAACTTTCTGAATGAAAAATAGGTACATTGCATCAAACATTTATAGTTATCCGATTGAGCTGATTTTTCACTAGATCATTATGAAAACATATTTTAAAATTAATGAACGACTTGGATCTATTGTGTAGGGCCCAAAAGAGGGCCCCACAAGCTAATTTGTGCACCATCTGTACAACTTAATCAATTCCTGTGGATTCACCCTGCATTATAGGCACCACATTGGTTTACATGTGCTACAGCCTACAACGGCTAGGACATAAGGTGTCCTACAAATGAGAGTACACTAACTTCAAATTTTCATTTAACCGATTACGATTGAAGGCTGCAACTCATCTACATAAAACAGGAATCACTAGTAGTTGCCAGTTAGCCATGCACAACTTGTATCTCCATATATGAAGGCACTACCCCTCTTTCAATAGAATTTTTAACATGTCTAGGGCCGGCCCTTAGGTGAAGCCGGAGGTGCAGGCTCCTTAAGTCAAAGTATTTTAAGCAAAAAGTAGGGTCCATTTTTTATAAAGCTCATGGGATTTTTTTTTTATAAAATTAGAAAATATATTATCCATAACCCAATTCATATCACAACAAAAATGGAGTGTTGGCTTGTGTGGTTCTTTGACACTCTTTGATTTAGAAAACCCCTGGTTCGAATCCCAAGAGGCCAAGAGGCCCTAACAACAAAGGAAGTTTTTTTCTTTTTTCTTTTTTCGACACAATACTGGCATTCTGGTTTTTTCAAACTGTTAAAACCAGGAACTCCCAGCTATGGAAATTTCTTCAAATTTTTTTTTTTTTATTTATGGATCTAGTGTACGTAATATATAACTATCACTACTACAAAATGGCATAAAAATCACGCTCTAAAAATCTTAGTTTTTTGAAAACTGTGGTAAAAAATATATTCTATAGTTTTAATTTCAGTTAGACCGAAAAAAAAAATGAGGTGGAAATATTTTTTACTCTCAGTAATCTAAAAACTGAGATTATAACTTAGAGAATAGATCTCACTTTTTAAAAACTGAGATTGTATATATATATAAAAAAAAAAATCTCGGTTTGGAAAAAACCGTGATTACTTAAAAAATTTACATCTCGTTTGGTAAAACTGTGATGGTAACTTAAAGATCTCAGTAATCTAAAAACTGAGATTGTAACTTAGAGAAAAGATCTCGCTTTCAAAAACTGATATTGTATATAAAAAAATACATCTCGGTTTGGAAAAAACCGTAAGTACTTAAAAATTTAATATCTTGTTTGGTAAAACTATGATGTATATATATATATACACCGGCGATCCTGTCAAGGATCCCGGATTGAAGACTTTTCGGTGTTTTGATGCTTTTAAAAATTGTTTTTGGGAAATCCGAGCCGTCCAATGTGTTCAAAATGTGTTTTCCAAGGTCCACGCGGGAAATCTTCAAAAAAAAATACCGGGAAGGGCTTGATCCAAGCAGTTTTTCGCAAAAACTGTATATATATATTTTTTGCAAAACCGCTTGGATCAAGCCCTTCCCGGTATTTTTTTTTGAAGATTTCCGCGTGGACCTTGGAAAACACCTTTTGAACACATTGGACGGCTCGGATCGTCAAAATTTGATCCGAACTATGAATCCCGGATCCGGGATCCGGACTAGATAAGGATCAGTATATATATATATATATATATATATATATACAAGCGATCTGTCAAGGATCCCGGATTTTCGGATTGAAAGGTTTTTGGTGCTTTGATGCTTTTAAAAATTGTTTTGGGAAATGAAGCCGTTCAATGTCTTCAAAGGTGTTTTCCAAGGTCCAAGAAATCTTCAAAAAAATATAGGGAAGGGCTTGATCCAAGTAGTTTTTTGCAAAAACTGTAAATATAAAGTTTTTGCGAAAACTGCTTGGATCAAGCCCTTCCCGGTATTTTTTTTTGAAGATTTTCCGCTTGGACCTTGGAAAACACCTTCTGAACACATTGGACGGATCGGATCGTCAAAAAAATATCGGGAAGTGGAGTCCCGGATCCGGGACTCCCGGACTAGAACCGGACTCTATATATATATATATATGAAAACGTGTTTTTAAGGGTCATTGCCAGGAATAGCCAAAAAAAAAAATTACTCGGAAGCAATGATGTAGATAAAAACAAATTTATAGTACGTAGCTCTAAACATAATTACTTTCAAAATCGTTTGATTCAAGGTTTATATGCATTAGACATAATTGTTTCCAGAGTTGTGCTGACTTTTTGGTAAAGCTAGTGTATAAACTTGTGGCAAATATTTTAATCAAATTACTCCCCCCCTCATAAAGTTGGTTCCCTATGAAACTATGTGCATTCAAACTCAGAAATAATGTATCTACTAAAACAATTTTTTGATTTTTTTGCACTGTTCAAAAGATCTCATTAAAAACTATCAAACAAGATCCATATAGCACAAAAAAAATATTTCGGTAAGTTCATTTTTTTAAGCTTGGAAATTGTACGTAATTCCGTAAGTGATTAACTTTACGAGACAGAGGGTGTAAAAGGAAAAAAAAAAAAAAAAACTGATTGGCAGTCATGCATATTGGTATTTCCTTGATGGATCCGCCTACATAAATATTGAATCTCAAATATAAAAAGCGCTCAAATTTAGAGAATTCAAAAGATAAACATATCTAATTTGCAAAAATTTAAACTTTGCCCAAATAAGTTTGAGATACTGCGAAGGTATAATAAGTGTAGAGTGGGAACCGTAAATATTGATAAGATGACATAAGGAGGAACACATCTATATATAAATATAATGTTCTAAGTTGTGAAGGAAAAGTAAATTGGTTTCGTGGTAAGGTGTCATGGCAATCAGGGAGGTTACTCAGGTTTGATTCCCAGCAAAAGTGCGCATGTGGAGGAATAGCAAGAATAAGATCTGATAAAGATCACACAGTCTTTTTGTATGAACTGAGATTAAAAGAATAGTATTTAGTCTCAGTTAAAAACCGAGATGTTATAATGTAAAAACATCATAAAGCTCATTCTACATTTTACGGTATCCAAATTACTTGAATTGCATACCATCAATATTTATCTAGGATTCCATGAATGTACAAATTCTGCATAAATACTGAACAAGTATGAAGTTGAAAAAAGAAGAAGAAGAATAGTGTATTGCAATTGGTACCAAAAACAAACACACAATCAAACATGATCACACAAACACCAAGATTTACGTGGTTCCCACAAAAATAGGTACGCCCACAGAGGAGTAGCGGTCCAACGGTTCATTATATTTGTTGGAAATTTCTCGGAAATTTGGTGTCAATGAAAACGGGGCGTTCGGAGGGTCCCTCGAGGCAACCAAAACCCACAGAGTGGAC
Organism: Vaccinium myrtillus; assembly: GCA_016920895.1. NCBI lineage: Eukaryota > Viridiplantae > Streptophyta > Magnoliopsida > Ericales > Ericaceae > Vaccinium > Vaccinium myrtillus. The sequence goes on from CM029277.1 coordinate 32,773,627, forward strand.
TTGGGGTTGCTGCTGTGCAGCCCCCTGCACAGCAGCGTGATGTGCACCCCATGGCGCGGCCGCGGCCGCGCCGGAATGTTTTCGACGATCGGAAATGTTCACCGCGTAGATCTCGTCGAGTACTACAAGTGTACCAAAAATCAACTCGATCGGATATCGTTAAGTGTCTCATCGGAACACAAATACCTTGAAAAAAATGGAATACAAATGAACACAAACACTGGAACAAAACCGCTGACCCTATGTTTTTTCAAGTTATTTGTGTTCCGATGAGGCACTTAACCATATCCGATCGAGTTGATTTTTGGTACACCTGTAGTACTCGACGAGCTCTACGCGGTGAATGTCTCTTATCGTCAAATTTTTTTTGGCACGGCCGCGCCATGGGATGCACAACACGTTGCTGTGCAGGGGGGCTGCACAGCAGCAACCCCAAGTCCCCCACAGAGTTGGAAGTTACGCGTGTTGATGGTTGGGTAATAGACGTGATAATGGCTGGTCATTACACGGTTTACACCCCAATGATTGAGATTCAATGGCCTAAATTCAATTTCAGATTTTATGTGGGGGTTACAGAATTCAATTGCAGAATTGAATTCCTCATTGATTCCTGTATTGAATTCAGAGGCTCCTCCTTCACGTTTACAAACACAGCGTTCCCTTTGCTTCTGTACGACAATTCCGTGCTCTAATATTCAATACCAAATTAACGTTCTTTGAGAGAGAGAAGTAGGCGCAATTTAGTTCGTCAAGGCAATCGACAGAGGTGTTCCGGTGGTTTATGGTTCTATCCGTTTTATCCTGGGAGGAAGACGCCGGCAAAGTCTACAACATCCAAGGTAGGCGCCAGGCGGCGAATCTTTTTTAAAGAGACTGTGGTTCACAGGATTCGGCTCGTTTGTTTTTCGCTCGATTTGTCATTCATGACGTTATTCCAATTTGATGTAATCTGCTATTCATGATTCTTTCTTTGATATTGTAATTGGATTATGTAAATTAATGGAATTGTATTCTGGAATCCTTGCTGTTTGATCAGATGATTTTTCCCAACAATATTACAATCACTCACACTAATAATATAACCTCACCAATCCCTCGTGTGTACTATCTGTAGCCATCCAAAAGTGTTTTCAATAGACTAAATTCCCAAACACTTTTTTATCGTTCATAATACAAGCGCTGTTCCAACGCCTGACAACTCCATAACTGAGTTGTATGAGGGTGTCGGCAAATGGATAAGAGTAACGAGAGGATAGAGCCAGCTCAAACTGGCCCACCGCCAGACAACAAATCGTCACCCCAAGTTATATCAGAAGCAGCAAATGTTGCCCCTTTCGAGACACTACCGATGAATTCCAGTATTTTCAAAGTTACGAAATCGAAATCTAAAGCCTACAAAGTTTCTGTCCATTCTCATTTTCATAAAATTTTACTATTTCTGGTTGATGTCTTATATCAGAAATGAGTAAAGAAGACGTTGTTTAAAGTCTGAAGGTTATTACCGTCCATTTACATGTGGGCTGGAAAATGCCATGTTGGGTTGTTAGGGACCAACTGTAGCGTGGTTTGCCCGATTGTGGGCTTGATTTGGGTCCATTTCGATAATTCAAATCGTTCAAATTGTAGATCTTGTCGAGATCTTTAACGGTGCTAAAAGTCATTGTCCATCAGATAAAGGTCAATATATGTTCGGAACAATTTCACCGGAACAAAATGTATAAAACGGATTTGATTAGACCCCTAATCATAAAAATGTTCCCAAATCATATTAATTATCTCATGAACATGAGTTTTCATGGGTTAAACTTCTCAATGAGTTCTACAAATGTAATGTAACGATTCGGATCGTCAAAACAGACCCAAATCAAGACCGCAATTGGCAAACTATATATATGGAGAAATACAGAAATTAAGGTGTCTTCTCTGTGAGGATTCCTGTCAAATGCATGTGCAAACTGCAAACTATTGGACAGACCCACCATATGACACCTGAATTAGGACGTTTGATTTAATTTCTACAATTTACTACTCATTTGTTATGCTTAGAGCATCGAGTGGTTATTCCATGCTCCCAGAGCATTGGGCTCTACACACTTTAGAGACCTTGCGGATAGGGTTGGGCATTTCATCCGTCCCGTCCGAATCCGATCCGATCCCCGATCCGAACGGATCGGCAATATGGAGATCTGTTTGGAGATTGGATAGGATATGAAGATTTTTTTTAAAAATGTTTGGGGATTGGATAGGGGGTGGAGATAGGCATGTCCCCGCCCCGAATCCGCTCCGAATCCGTTCCCCGCCCCGCCCCGCCCCGTCCCCGATCTGCCCCGTCCCCGAATCCCCGAAATATAGGGGTCTATTTATGAATTATGAAACTTTGGGGTCTCATTGAATTTTCTTCAAATAATGGCTTTAGCAAGTGGAATGAGTTTTAGCGTGACATGTACTTCCCAATCATTAGAAACATGTTTTTCTAATGATTTTTGGTTTTTTTCTTCGCTTAGGTATATATTTTCCTGTGACTGGAACCTAATTAATTCCATCAAGTAAAAGCCAATTGAAACAAGTCAAAGTACATATCAATAGATGTGGCCCATTTAGTTTCCATCTTCACGAACATCTCATTTTAAAAAATTTGGAGGGTTTTGAGAATGTAAACATAATGGAAAACATGGCCTTCTAATGATGTTTTCCAACTGGTGGGAGTTCGGAATTCACAATGTTATATGTTGGGCTGTCTGTTATTTTGTTCGGAATTCACACTTGATTTTAGGGAAAATGATTTGTAATTGGGCTTCTATAACTATTTACTTGTTACTCTAGGGAAAATGATTGGATCCCCGAAATTCCCGTGGGGATCCCCGTTCCCCGTTTCGAGCGGGGATGGAGGATAAAAATAAATCCCCGTTGGAGATTGGATAGGGGATGGATATGAGTAAGGGGTTTGGGGATTGGGGGTGGAGATAGTAGTCTCCGGCCCCGATCCGTCCCCATGCCCATCCCTGCAATACTATGGGAGCATAAAATAATTTCTTGCTAGCATCTCCACTTGTTATCCTTTTTTTAATTCAAACTTGAAATTTGAGTGAAACCTTCCAAAAATTTAATATGAGATTGAGATTTATTCATATTTTTACTCAAATGAGTAAGATTCATATTAATTTTGCAAGCTAATTTCTCTCTTCACAAATTACAACAATGTCATTAATGAAATTTTTGCTCAAATTTGTGGTTAGTTTTGGATTTACCTATTAGAGAGTTTCATAACAAATAGAGGATTTACTAGTTGAAGATGCTGTAGTCATCCAAATTATTTGGATTAAAAAAAAAAAAAAAATGTGTGCGACAACTTTGTCAAAATAGTTTATCTTGAAGTGGGCAAAATTCAATATTCAAATGGGTGTAGTAATAACCTTATTTATTAGGTGGTTGGCTTCGCTGACTATAAATTGGGTTCTCCTGTTTCAGTTATGTATTGAGAAATGAAAATCACACAGAGAAAGAAAAGACGAGGGCAGAAAGGGGAAACACTGAATAAATTATAGTAAGTTCTGTACATTTATTTTGCTCTTGATAGTTACTTTAATTCTATATAACACGTTATCAGCACGGGAGCTCTTTATCTAGTTGAGAGAGAAGAAAATATTTTACGTTTAAACAATTATGTATACACTGTACGTTCAATACTTTACATTTTTATATAAATCAATACTGAATGTATTTTACTCATACCAAAAACTGAAAACCGGAAGTATTCTAGAATATCCGAAGCATTTAACTGAGAAAAAATATATATATATACTACTCATTACTACTTCGATTTATTGTTTCAGTTGCTTACAAAAATTTGCAAGTTACATACACTTATTATTACCTCTCGATAAATTTTTTTAAGAAAACATAACGATAATCCGCCGGCACACAGTTTCGAACTCGTGACGTAGTTCCTTAAGGGGAATCACGAGTTTGGCTACTGAGCTAGCCTCAGTGTTTTAGCATAGTCTAACATGTTTATTTATTTATTACTGCTCCACAATTGTTTTACTATTTCAAATTCGATCAAGATGAATAATATAGGTATAAATTAGTCATTTACGTCACGTGCGTTTATAAAAAGGAAATAAAATGGGAATATATCCGTCCTACATCTATTTATTTCCATTCACGCACAATTTTGACTAATCAACAGCTCTTTAAATGTCTTGGGGTACGTTTCTAATTAATTTAATTGAAAAAAAGAGAGACAAAACAATACTGAGAACCCTTGTCTTTTGCTGTATTACACAATATCATTTGAAGTCTTTAGAAAATACGATTCTTTTGAAATGTTTATGATAATAATGCATAGTTCAGAGTAATTGCTTTGTAGTTCAGATACTACATTTTGTTCTCTCAGATTTATTACTCCACACTAATTAGCTTAGTTAATTTGTTTTGTATTTTTAATTTAATTCTCTACTTTTTAAATGTTTATCTGAATTAGAATCTCTTGTTTTATAGATAATGACGAACTATACAAAATTGGAATTCGCAGCACTTGATATTTCAGGAAAGAATTATTTATCATAGATACTAGAAATAGAGATCCATCTTGATGCCATAGAAATTGGGAGAACAGTTACAAATGGTAATGATGCCTCCGTGAAAGATCGCCCAAATGCTATGATCTTCATTCCTTATCACCTCTACGAGGACTCGAAGTATGAGTACCTAACTGTAAAAGACCCACTAATTTTATGAAATAACCTGAAGGAAAGGTAAGGGCACTAGAAGGCACTAATCCTACGAAAACCTCGTTATCTTGGATAGGGAAGAATTATACTTGCTAACAGATTTATAATCTTGCATCCTCAGTTGCAACGAATGATAACGAGGTTGTCGTTGGATTAGTGCCTTTTAGTGCCCTTACCTTTCCTTCAGGTTATTTCATAAAATTAGTGGGTCTTTTATAGTAAGGTACTTAGACTTCAAGTCTTTGTAGAGCTGATGAGGAATGAAGATCATAGCATTTGGGAGATCCTTCACGGAGGCATCATTACCATTTGTAACTGTTTTCCCAATTTCTATGGCATCAAGATGAATCTCTATTTCTAGTATCTATGATAAATAATTCCTTCCTGAGATATCAAGTGCTGCGAATTCCAATTTTGTATAGTTCGACATTATCTATAAAATAAGTGATTCAAATTCAGATAAACATTTAAATAGTAGAGAATTAAATTAAAAATACAAAACAAATTAACTAAGCTAATTAGCGTGGAGTAATAAATCTTAGAGAACAAAATGTAGTCCCGAACTATGAAGCATTTGCTTTGAACTAGGCATTATTATCATAAACATCTCAAAACAATCGTATTTTCTGAAAGCTTCAAAGGATATAGTTTAATAAAGGAAAAGACAAAGTTTCTAACTATTATTTTGTCTTTTTTTTTTTTTTTCAATTAAATTCGAAATGTGCCAAGGCATTTGAAATGTGCCAAGGCATTTAAAGGGAAGTTAATTAGTCAAAATTGTGCATGAGCGGAATCAAATAGATGCAGGGCAGAAGCATGTTGTAACGCCCCATGTAGACCACTGGCCCAGTCCCCTTCATTTGATCCACTGCCCAAAATGTACTAGGCCCACATGGTTTGTTATATACCCAAGACCACTCATGTAATCAACCAATGTGGGACTAAACACCATCTCGGGGTATTACAATCTTCCCCCTTAGGGATGCAACTGAACCTCGGTGTCCGTGGTGGCAGAGCGCATCCTACCCACCACTTGGACCACTGGCTCGATACCATTTGTAACGCCCCATGTAGACCACTGGCCCAGTCCCCTTCATTTGATCCACTAGCCACACCACATGGCCCAAAATGCTTAAGCCCAAGGTACTAGTAGTAGCCCACATGGTTTGTTATATACCCAAGACCACTCATGTAATCAACCAATGTGGGACTAAACACCATCTACCCCCAAACCTGGGGTATTACAATGTGATGGGATATATTGGGCTAGTAGTCTTCTTTATGACTGTCTGATTTAATTATTTCTCTGCATGGAAGATATATAGATGTGGGAAGCCGGTCTCCTAAGGGATCCCTTATACAAAATTTGGTGCGGACCTAGCCTTTTTTCAATTTTCCGGATCAAATTTTGACGATCCGAACCGTTCAATGTTTTTAAAATGCATTTTCCAAGGTCCACGCTGGAAATCTTAAAAAACAAATACCTGGAAGGGCTTGATCCAAACAGTTTTCGATAAAACTGTACACCCACGTAGGCCCTTAAAAACGCATTTTAAAAACATTGAGCGGTTCGGATTGTCAAAATTTGATCCGGAAAGGTGAGGTCCGCACCAAATTTTAAAAAGGGATCCCTTAGGAGAACATTTTCCTATAGATGTGAACGTGGGGCGCCAGAGTAATAATTTTCAATTCAATTATATATATATATATATATATATATCGAAATTTTCTAGTCCAAACCCTCCCAAGAATAAGAAAAAAGTGATTTTTTTGTGTTTCAAATTATTTTTGGAAAATCCGAGCCGTCCAATGTGTTCAGAATGTGTTTTCAAGCGGGAAATCTTCAAAAAAAAATACCGGGAAGGGCTTGATCCAAGTAGTTTTCGCAAAAACTGTAAATATAAAGTTTTTGCGAAAACAGCTTGAATCAATATTTTTTTGAAGATTTCAGCGTGACCCTTGAAAACACCTTCTGAACACATTGGACGGATCGATCGTCAAAAAATGCTCGGATCAAGGAGGTCCGGAAGTCCGAGTCCGAGGAGGAGAAGTGGAACTATATATATATATATATAGAGGCCCGATCAAGTCCGGGAGTCCCGAATCCGGGACTCCACCTTCCCGATATTTTTTTGACGATCGAACCGTCCAATGTGTTCAAAGGTGTTTTCCAAGGTCCACGCTGAAATCTTCAAAAATACCGGGAAGGGCTTGATCCAAGCATTTTTCCGCAAAACTGTAAATGTACATTTTTTGCGAAAAAATGCTTGGATCAAGCCCTTCCGGGTATTTTTTTTTGAAGATTTCCCGCGTGGACCTTGGAAAACACCTTTTGAACACATTGGATGGCTCGGATTTTCCAAAAACATTTTCTAAATGCTTCAAAACGCTTCAATCCGGGATTTCCGGGATCCTTGACAGGATAATTCGTGTATATATATATATATATATACTGTATCACAGAAAAAGCAAGTTAGAGTATCGTTTTGATACAGTTCTGCTGCAATTCAAATGGATCGATATCACAATTAATCAAATATGTAGATGCTGCTTAATTATCCGATCCACATAAAGTCTGGCCACAAATAGGATATGTGTTCACTTGCGGTGGTACTGCTGTTTCTTGGCATTTTGTGAAGCAAACGTTGACAGCTACTTCTTTTAATTACTCTTAAGTTATCGCGACCCATGAAACAAGTTGTGTATGTGTTTGTGTGATATCTATGATACAACCAATTCGCGAAAAATGTGGATTATCTTCAATCAAAGATAGCTCGACCTTATGATATGAAGATAATGCTGCATGTATATTGCAGATCAAAGCCGGTTATATGAAAGGAAAAATAACCAAGCCCATAACGCCAAAATTTTTCAATACACATGACCTCCAAAGATGCAGAAATACTGATGTTCAGTGGATACATTCGATCTAGTGACAATTGTTATCAAAGGAAAAATAACCTGGCCCATATCGCCAAAAATTTTCAGTACACATGACCTCAAAAAATGCGGAAATACTGTTGTTCAACGGATATGTTTTTGTGACAATTGTTACGGAAAATACAATCCCACATTGCTTGGGAATGAAATGGATGATCACTTAATAACTTGAGTGACTTCTCCACTCATAGCCAATTGGTTTTGAGATGGACATAAAATTTTCACATGGTATCAGAGCGGGGCCTATTCCACCTCATATTTTGAAAATTTACAATCCCCACCCCACGATGACAGACCAACAAAAAGACTGGAGGATGATAGACTCAAAAAGAGATTACACGTGACAGTCCACAAATGCGATTGCACGTGAGGGGGGATGTTAAGGAAATACAATCCCACATTGCCTGGCCAGCTTGGGGATGGAATGGGTGATCATTTAATAACTTGGGGGACCCCCCCCCACTCATTGCCAATTGATTTTGAGTTAGATATAAAGTTTCCACAAGGTATTAGAGCGGGGCCTATTCTACCCCACATTTTGAAAATTTACAATCCCCACACCATGATGACAGACCAACAAAAAGGCTGCAGGATAATAGACCCAAAAAGAGACTATATGAAAATGCAGTTGCATAGGAGGGAGATGGAATGGGTGATCACTTAATAACTTGAGAGATCTCTCCACTCATGGCAAATTGCTTTTGAAATGGATATAAAGTTTCCACAATCTTGCATTACAAACCGCATCATTCAAGAAGCTGGTTAACGGTATTGAGAGCACTACTAGAATAATTGATAAAGATCACACTAAGAAAATTTGAAAGATTACGGTTTTGATGAAACCGTGATAAAGAAATGCAAGGTGAGTTTTTAATGTCACTTTGTTAATAAAACCGTAGTGATTAATCATAATTATCACAGGTTTAAAAGAACTGTGATTATAATTGTTTAATTTAATCACATTTTCCTACAAGTGTGATAAAATGTGTTTATTTTTACCACGCTTTGTTACAAGTGTGATAACATGTGTTTATTTTTACCACGCTTTGTTACAAGTGTGATAACATGTGTTTATTTTTACCACGCTTTGTTACAACCGTGATAAAATGTATTTATTTTTACCACACTGTGTTACAACCGTGATAAAAAACTTTTTTATCACATTTTTTCCAACCGTGGTAAAATGTGTTCGTATATTTTAACCACACTTCGATTACAAGTGTGATAAAATGTACTATTTTCACCACGCTTTGTTACAAATCGTGATAAAATGTGTTTATTTTAATCACGCTTTGTTACAACCGTGATAAAAAAAAAAGTTTATCACAGTTTTTCCGACCTTGATAAAATGTGTTTGCGTATTTTAATCATACTTCGATTACAAGTGTGATGGACTAGTAAATACTTTATTATTTATTTTAGGTTTTTTAAATTTTGTTGCCTTGTGCATCACTTTTTGCGACGAAATAAATGTTTGTTGCCTTATGCAATGCCTTCGTCAACCAAAATATGAGGTTAGTCGCCAAAGTAGAATCTGACAGAGACATAATGGCGACAAAAATGTTAGTCGCCAAAAAGAAAACATGTCACTAACTAATTTTTCGCTAGTGTCTACTAAATTACTAGGTGTCGCCAAAGGTTAGTCTACGGCGACCAAATTTACATCATCAACTGTATAATTTCTATAAATTAAAATATTATAATTTAATGTAATATAATATATTATGATATAATGCAATATATATTTTATGTAAAATATATTACATATTTGTTGTAATATAAAAGGGAATAAATGAAAAGATAATACATATACATTCTTTTTGGAAAATGTGACATGACGACTTGGGTAGCCTAGTGGTTGGAGTGTTAGGATAAGAATTGGGAGGTTGGAGGTTCAATTCTTAGCAAATGCATGTTGGGATAAGAGTTGGGAGGTTGTGGAGATGATGCCACGAGGCATGTATGTCCAAAGCGTGATGGTATAGTGAATCAAATCACGGTTTTTTGTCCAAACCGTGATTGTATAGTGTTTTTAATCACGTTATTGTCCAAACCGTGATCTTAAAACTAATTTCATCACAGTTTTATCTTCAAATCGTGATAATATTGTTGATTTAACTACGGTTTGCCGTGTAAACCGTAATTGTATAATATTTTTAAACACGCTTTTTGTTCAAATCGTGATCTTTTACGATCTTTAACCACGGTTTGTTGTACAAACTGTGGTTTTATCTTGTTTATCATCACACCTTATGTGTTTCCATATCAGTTTGAACTTACATTTAACCACAGACATAAACCGTGGTTGAATCTTGAAGACTTTTAATAACGGCTCCATCAACCACGGTTTTAAAACCGTGATTAAATTATAAAGATCACGGTTTTTACCCGTGATCTTTTAAGTTTATTGTAGTAGTGGAGCGCTGACTCAAAGACCTACTGGCTACTATGCAGTGTTTAGGAGGAGTACTGATTGATTTTAAGAAGACGGACGATTGTACTCTTTTTTCTTTGTCTACGATTTTGTCTCATTGGGTTTCCCATAGCAAGATTTTGATGAGGCAATTTGAGACAAAGATCATTATTGCAAGGAACACAAGAATACTGTACTTTTTTTCATCAAAGATTTTTCTCACTAGGTTTTCTTTGGTAAAGTTTTAACGAGGCATATTTTTAGTGTGTGGTCATCCAAGAGATCTCTGTTATGAATCAATGTGTCTAACCACTTTGTCAAAGTTGGTTAGCTTGAAGGGAACAAAATTCAATATTCAAGTGGGTGTAATAGTCACCTTATTTATTTGGTGATTGTCTTCCCTGCCTATACATTGGGTATTGGTTAAGATGTTGCTAACTTTGAGTATTCCATTGTGAGCACTTTTTGAGCCAAACATTGTTATCTTTAATAACACTAAATTTGTTTTGAGCATTCCATTGAAGATAACCTAAGACAATTAGTGAACACCATTTAACCGAAATGAAAGAAATTCTTTATTGAGGATTTAAATTATTTCAACGTGTCCATACATTCTCGAAAGTGAATATGACACTTTATTAATGCTAAATACCCATAAAATTTACCTAGAAACTCACACATAATTTGAAATTAATGGCTCAGATTCACTCCCAAATGAATCTGAGCCATTAGTTTCAAATTCTGTGCGAGTTTTTGGGTATATTTTTTTTGTGTATGTAGCACTCCTCATGAGACTTAGACAAATAACATAGGAAATCACTCGAGGCGCATACATATTGTGATTCCATCACCCACTGTAGCATGAGAGATCATAATGCGAGAATCATTTGCTAGCGATTTGTTGAGCTTGATAATGGGTTCCCTACAGGGTTTCAGATTCTCTGGAACCATTTCCTCTGACATTGATACGGTTCCATGCCATAACGTGTTGTCATAGGCAATTATGCCCCCAACCTTAACCAGTTTCATCAGTCTCTCATGATAATTCAAGTAATTGGACTTGTCAGCATCAACAAAAGCAAAGTCGAAACTCCCTTCATTCTCATTCTGCATAATAGTATCCAAAACTTAGTCAAAATTGAAACTACTAGGGGAAAAAAGTGTATCTTAGATACAGTGAGGAAATATTTTACGCGTACGTCTTCCAAGAGTTTATCAAGGACCGGAAGAGCCTTTGATTCAATGAAGTCGATTTTGTGCTCAACGCTGGCTTTTCTGATAATTGGCAACCCTATTTCATACGACTCCCGACTCGTATCTATAGCCGTAATCTGGAATGAAAAGACATTGCACATATAAATAAGAGATGATTGTATTTGGCAGTGATAGGTGTGATGTCTACAAGTAACAAACCTTGCCATCATCTGGAATTGAAAGGGCAGTGAGAAGAAGGGAGTAACCAGTGAAAACTCCAATTTCGATTGTCTTTTTGGCATCTACTAGTTTCAAGAGCATGGCCATTAACTGACCTGCATCTGGTGATGTACCCATGAAGTACCTAAAAACAAAGATTCAGTTATTTGAGTACGACTACAAAATTTAGTTCTCGATCTTCTCAAGAAAAATGAATACATCAGCAGATAGATTACTCCATGTGTAAGTTGCCCACTTTCACTCTTAGGACCACATAATTAACCATCTATAGGGACACCGGCACACCTATGCTCAAGTCGAAGTGAAGGTCTCATTGCATGCAGTGGCGACTCCAAGAGTTCGACAGCGTGGGGTCACTCATAAATCTCAAATACTTTTATCAACCATAAATTAAAGAAAAACGTCACAGTAATGACAATTAAAAATCTTGTTAAAAAAAAAATCACATTTAAAGCTCAACCTAGCAAGACAGATAAATCTCACATTGTCAAAAGAACAAAACGATTGACAAAGATTCAAACAAACCACATAAAGAAGCAACTTTTATGAACTTTTAAGAGTTATTTAGTGGTGTCACTACCAAATTTAGGGGTTCATTTATGAATATTTTTAAAAATTTGATATAATTAGTAGTATTTTTTTCCCCGTGGGGTCGGCTCATGACCCCCCATTCATAGGATAGGGTGGAGTCGCCCCTGATTGCATGGTACGAGCACTAAAGAGTATCTTTAGCGACACCACGCTATTACAGTCAAATAATCAGTTTGGCAGAAACATTTCAAAAAAAAAATTCAAAAAACTTAAGTAGATAGTTTCCCACCTTTTACACGGGAAAGTAAGAACAGAAAACATTACCATGGGTGGTTTGCAGTGGCATCCCTTATTTCCTTGAGGGGTTTCGGTTCACGAGGGTATACACTAGTCTCCAATACATACTGCCACATAAATATAAATAAATAAATTAGTGCTATAATAAGGTATTTAAAAACATAATTAATTAGGAAAAATGAAAGAAATAAGGGTACCTTATACAACTCCTCCGTCTTAATTATTCCTTTGAGTTGATTTGGCTGTTTTGTAGTTGTGTTTTCCATTGCTAGCTAATTTCTGACTTCTTCAAAAAATTGAGGTTGAACAAAACTATGTAATGCAATACATATATATACACGAAGAAAGGGAATCTTTAATTCTATATATTCCTAAATTAATAAGGCTCCATACTCTGTTACTATAATTCCATACATTCCTAAAAAAATTGTAGGAAATTAGAGACTGGCCTCCATTTTAGGCTCAGTTGGATCCCAACCCTGAAATATTTTACCGAAACTAGATAGGCGTGCGCGTAGACTGACTGACTTGTTTTCATGCTTATTTACGATTATGTCATTCCTTTTTCTTACCTTTACACTATAAACTTTAAAATGTCGTAACTTTCATTCCCTCTGTCCCAAATTTTTTGTCCGATCCGCGAAACGAGAACTTAAAAATGATACAAAATTTTTAAGAAAAATTCAATTTGTTTTTAACAATTTACAAGATATCAACGTGTACTTTTAATTTAAAGTTTTCTTTTAAAAGTCCTATTATTTTCAAGTACTCGTTTTGCGGATCGGACAAAAATTTTGGGATGGAGGAAGTATTGTACATGTCATGAGTTTTGAGTAAAATTTTTATTTTTGAAATCTACTCAACAAGATCTATAAACTAAGATCCATATTCACTATGAAATTATGTATCGAAAAAAATTAATTTGAGAGTGTTGTAGGTCTATGAGAACTCTCTATTGGGCTATGAGAATCGTCTTCGAGAACTGTCAAATGGGGCTATGAAAACTATTTATTGGTCTATGAGAATTGTCTATTGTGCACAATTCTTATAGACTATAATCAATAGTTCATGCTATGAGAATTGTCTATGATAACTGTGAAATGAATCTATGAGAACTGTCTATTGGATTATGAGAATTGTCTATGAAAACCGTCTATTGGACTATGAAAATTGTCTATGAGAACTGTCTATTGTTGTTGGTCCATGAGAATTGTTTATGTGAACTACATAACCCTATGTGAACTATGTATGAGGCTAAGAGAATTGTCTATTGTAACAAAAATGCCCTCTTTGAGAACTGTGAAATGAGGCCATAAGAAGTGTCTATTAGTTTATGAGAATTGTGTATTGGGCTATAACTATTGTTTGTTGGGATATGAGAATTGTCTATTGTAACAAAAAATGCCTCATGATCTGTGAAATGATGCTATTAGAATTGTCTATGATCAGAATTCTATATGAGAACTGTGAAATGAGGCTTTAAGAGATATCTATTGGGCTATGAGAATTATCTATCAGAAATAATTAATGGGCTATGAGAATTGTCTACTGTAAACAATTCTCATTGGCTATAACCGAAAGTTTATGCTATGAGAATTGTCTTGCTATGACAGTTGTGAGATGAGGCTACGTGAACTATGGTTTTTATTTTTTTATTATTTCATGATTTCATATAAATATGGATCTTGTTTTGTAGATAATCAAGTAGGTTATTTTGTCAAGTTTGGGATGGATATGAAGCAACAAAAGCGCTATCAGTTAGTGGGAGCGATTTTACATTTATCACCATGACGGTTAGTTCTTGTTGTAAGTGATTAAAGAGTAGAAAACTTCTTTTTTTTGAGTTATGAAATCACTTTTGTGACACAGTTTTACAAAAGAGCTCATGCCAAAGTGGGTAGCTCATTTTTGTATTACTAAAAGGTGGGCGCACAAGTCATGTGTACACATTTTAAGGATTTTTATGCATAGTGGAGTAATGGTTATGACAAATAAATTTTACTCGATTACTAATATTTTGCTGCTATCAGTTGCAATATTTATTTTAGGGTGAATAATGAGAATCACTTTTGTGCACAATTCACAAAAGTGTTCACGTCAAAGATGGGTAGTCACGTAATTTCCATATTAGAACATTTTTTTTTTTTGTCTCTCTTTTGCATCACGGCCGCTTCTTTTTTTATTCGACGGTCAAGGATATGCGAATCAACTTTACGCTTACCCCAATTATTTTCCTTTCCGGTCCAAGTTCCAACCGCCTTTATTCTATATCAATAAGGCTCCCAGTCCAGACTGCAACCACCAACACCTCCATGCCTTATCCTCTGACCCTAATAAATTTTACGGGATTGCTCAACACATTAACCGGTTTAATGTAGTCATGCAGGCCACCATTATTACACCACGTCATCTTATCTCTGCACACCTAATTTGACTCTCTCAAAATGCTCAACGGTTCAGAATATGATCGGGAAAATAAACATGTCAATTTAATTGTAGAATATCAACAAGCAAAAATGAGCAATTAAAAATGAAAAACATGATATTTTTGGTGTTCTCATCTCGAAATATTTGCAAAAGAGATAGTTTTTGGTAAAGAGTGTAATTTAATAAGCATTCAATTTTACCACCGTGAATGCTCACAAAATGACTTTCTTTGAAAATTCTAGAAAACTCAAGCTTGAACAATATTCTGAACTCGTTACAATATGATCTCTTTCCATTTCGGAGGGTCTATTGAGAAGACCATTCATTTGAAGTATTATGTTTGTCGGATACGAGGAGAGAGCCAAATTTAAATAAGTTTGATTAAAGTATATTTGATTTGGAGTCATATCGTTTTTCGATTAATATGAGTTCTTACGTATAGCTTTACAAAATGAATAGTTACAACGTACTTATGACTGTATAAAAGTCGGTAAAAAGATATTGTTGTATTTTGCGTCCAAATAGTTAATGGATTCTTTAAGGCCTCGTTTGATTCGGGGATTAAAATGCTGGGATTGGATAACATGCGTCTAATCCCACACAATCCCGTGTTTGGTTCCCGAAAAGCACCTGAGATTACTAATACTGGGACTAATTTGGTCCATATACGTGGGATACTAATTTATCCCATGGGGGATTGTTTTGTCCAGGATAAAACACACGGAAGGGAGAGTCCATTAAATTGCAAAAGTGCCACTCAGCCCTTATCATCTTCTTCTCTTTTCTGTCACACCTCTTCTCTCTCTCTCTCTCTCTCTCTCTCTCTCTCTCTCTCTCTCTCCCCCCACCAGAGCTCCTCTGAGATCGATTTGCTCTGAGAGACCCAGACGTCTGTTGTTTCCTCTGAGATCGATTCGTTGTTACCCAGAAGACTTGAAGCATCACTGGAGACGAACCCTGTACCTTCTGAAATTTGTCTAAATTGGGTTTTGTTGCAAATCGAACCCTGTACCTGGGGTTTGTTGCGAATCGAACCAATTAATTCGTCTAAACTGGGTTTTGTTGCGAATCGAACCGTTTATCTTCTGAAATTTTGTTGCTTTCAGAGGATAGTTTTCTAGAGCATATATATGTATCTATCTATATGTATGTGTATCTATATATCTATATGTTGCTCTGAGATTGATTTACTTGGATAATTTTGTTGCCCTGAGATTGATTTTCTAAAGCATATGCTTTCAGAGGATACCTTCTGATATAGGTGGTTGCCCCTTTGTATACGTATATGTATCTATCTATCCATGTGTGTGTGTATTTAGCTTTTGCTGGAACATCAACCACAAGTTTATGGTAATAAATGGTTAAGTTTAATTCTGATTGAGAGAGAATCCTAAAATTAATCCCGAAATTTAGTTTAGGGAACCAAACATGGGATTGACCGAAACACGGGATATCCCGATGTTAATCCTACACGAATCAAACAAAGGATTGAGGGAGATTCAGTACTAAATTAGTCTCAGGATAAATAATCCCCGACTATTAATCCCAGGACTATCAATCCCACCTATTTTAGTCCGCGAATCAAACAAGGCCTAATGGAATAATTTGTCATAAATACACAATATTTTGCCTATTTAAAGGGAAAGACAAGGAACATTTGCAATCAAACATAAAGACAAGGAACATTTGCAATCAAACCTAAAGACACAATATTTTGCCTATTTAAAGGGAAGGACAAGGAACATTTGCAATCAAACATAAAGATAAGGAACATTTGCAATCAAACACAAAGACACAATAAGTGGCCCTATTAATTATGCCATTATAAATTGCTAAATACGATCAAAAGGGTTATCATGTACGTGTACTATACTTTTTGATCAACCGATACATGCAATTATAAAACTATGATAGTAGTATATATATAATTACGTAAATGCATATTGTGCATCTGTAACTATTTTAAACGCAAAATATAAAACCTATCGTGCTATCAACATACAAGTCGTAATCTAAAATTGCAGGCGACGTTCTTTTATTCTGTACAATAAATTTTTAACGAAACTTGGAATGACCGGTATTAGGTTTTAAACTAAAATACATTGGATGGACAAACCTACATAGTTGTTAAATTAAAAAAAAAAACAAAAACATAGTTGTTAAATTAAAAAAAAAAAACAAAAACTCTAATTTTTTTTGGTTGCTAGAAGTGGTCGGCCAAGAGGTGGGGTGGTGGTCCGCCGGATGTGGGGTGGTGATTTTTTTGAATTTTATGTTCGAAATTAGAATTTTTAAAAATTAGTTAGATCTCACTATATTTTTTTGGTTGGCAGAAGTCATCGGCCAATCTGCCAAGAGGTGGGGTGGTGGTTGGCCGGAGGTTGGGTGATGATTTTTCTGAATTTTATGTTCGAAATTAGAGTTTTTAAAAATTAGTGACATCTCACTAATTTTTTTGGTCACCGGAAATGGACGACCTAAGGTGGGGTAGTGGTCGGCCGGATGTGGAGTGATGATTTTTTTGAATTATATGTTTGAAATTAGAATTTTTTAAAATTAGTGACATCTCACTATTTTTTTTAGTTGCCAGAAGTGGTCGGCCAAGAGGTGGGGTGGTGGCCAGCCGGAGGTTGGGTGGTGATTTTTCTGAATTTTATGTTCGAAATTAAATTTTTAAAAAATTAGTGGCATCTTACTAATTTTTTTGGTCGCCGGAAGTGGTTGGCCAGAGGTGGGGTGGTGATTTTTTTGAATTATATGTTCTAAAATAGAATTTTTAAAAATTAGTAACATCTCACTAATTTTTTTGGTCACCGGAAGTGGTCGGCCAAGAGGTGGGGTGGTGGTCGGCCAGAGGTTGGGTGGTGATTTTTCTAATTTTATGTTCGAAATTAGAATTTTTAAAAATTAGTGACATCTCACTAATTTTTTTGGTCGCCGGAAGTGGTCGGCCGGAGATTGAGTGGTGATTTTTAAAATTTTATGTTCGAAATTGGAACTTTTAAAAATTAGTAACATCTTACTACTCCGTCCGTCCCAATTTCTTGGTCCTTCTTTCCATTTTGGGATGTCCCAAAATATTTGTCCCACTTCTAAAAACATCCATCCAAATTGCGTCACTTTCCAATTTTACCCTTAAAAAGTACTTTTCCCATCTTAATTGGCTAGTCTATTATCTTTTATTTTATAACGGTTTTTATGATTTTGAAAATTTTGTATAATAAAACTAATTGATATCCATCAAACAAGATCCATATTGAATATGTTTTGACTTTCATATAATAAATTTGCCTCACAAATTTGGTCACTGTAATATTGACTGGATTTAGGGGCAACATAGAAAAGTCAATACAAAGTTTTTACACCCCTTAGAAACCCACTTCCCCAAAAGGGGCCAAGAAATTGGGACGGAGGGAGTAATTTTTTTTGTCTTTACGTTCGATTGCAAAATTCATTGTCCTTGCATTTAAAAATGTCAAATGTTTTTTGTTTTTATGTTCGATTTCAAAAGTTCCTTGTCCTTCCCTTTAAAAATGTCAAATGTTTTGGATTTTTGGCTAAGTGGCCCTTGTTTAATAGTGTTTTTTTTTGAACGGCAAAGAAAGTTTCATTAATCTTGAAATTGTTAGAAGACTAATAGGAGCAATGAAACAACAATAAGCTCAAGGAGCAAAAATTGTCCAATCTGAGACCTAAACCAACGATTGCCAAAAAACCAATCGAGGGTGCCTATTATGACAAGCCCACCTAAAGGCATAAGCCCATCACTCCATGAGTCCAAAAAAAAACTCAGATCTTACAAATATGCTCAAAAAACACATCCACAATTTGCTCATCCACCACACTCAAGAAATATCTAAAAATTTGAATGGCAGTCTCATAAAAGACCAACGCATGCACCTTGAACCCCACAATCCTTCCATCCCCACTTCCCGAAATGTCAGCACGTCTTCTTCCATCCTTTTGCTTCGCCCCTTCAGCTTCCATATCACGCGTTGCTGCTCAACCAACAGGCACTGCCATCTTTGCAACCGCAAAACCCGATCTCAACCTTGTCTCCAGCCCTATCTGGAACACCCCTCATACTCCTCCAACAAAACACCGTTGTTGCCCTTAACACCATTCAAATAACTCCCAATGATTCCTTATCAAAATATTCAGACTCTTCAAAACATCTGCCCATCTACTGCCGCCACATACGCCTCCGAACGCCGCTGTCGCTGCCCCACATCAACCCACATTCACCTCAAAAATACCGTTGGTACGCCACCTCAAAGCCTGCTGCTGTTGTATGACTTCGAAGCCTCAAAACCGCCACCACCGTCGTGCTCTCACCTCCTCCATCCGCCGCCCCTTCTTCACCATTGTTGCCACCGCCGTTGCCGTACCTAACACTCCTGGTCACCTGTGAAGAGACAAGATGCTGCCACGCCGTTGCCGAAACCTGGGGAATAAGCCCATGTTGCTGTCCCGGAGAACTGCTCGTTTGCCCCTCCGCATTAGACCACCCTATGCCACCCATCAGCATCCATCACCATAGATTGCTATCCACGCCATCGCCACCAAAAACCTATCAAAAGAGAGAAAAAAGAAGAAGACGTAGGAGAGAGAGAGAATCCCTCCCCTCCCGCTGCCGAATATGTCCAAATGATTACTATCGTTTAACATTGTTAATAATTAGATTAATAGAATTGTTGAGGGAATACATGAGTTCAATGAGATAACAGTTTGCAATATTTTGAAGGGCTGTGATCGATAGAGCACTACGGGTACCATGTATGACGCCACGTGGTACTCGTTCAGCACAGAAAAATTTAGAGTTATTCACCTAGACACCCCCTCAACTATACCTATTTTACCCAGACAACCCCTAATTTAATTTAAGCTACGAAGAGACCCCCTCAACTATTTAACTTTGTCTTCTACACCCCTTTTGTTAGCAATCCATCCACTTCGTTAATTTTTTTGGCGAAATAAATATTTTTTTCCAAACTTGCCCTCGCTCTGCCTTAGTTATGTCGTCTCAATCCTCTTCGTCTTCATCTCAGTTGTCTCCTATACAAGATCCAGTTCTATTCCTTTCTTGGCTTCAACAAACCCAAGCGAGGGCTCAAAAAACGGGCATCCTTATCCACTTCCATTCCATATCTAATCACATACACAGTTCCAATTCAAATTACATACAAAAAAAAAAAAAAACCATACCTAATTTCATGAAATTGTTCCGTACTTACAGTTCTATGGTAGTTTATCCAGACTTTACAACAAACATGTGAAGTAAAACGAAGATCCACAAAGCACCTAGAATCTAACAAAACCGGTACCGAATTATAAATAGAAAATCTTTAGGATTGGGTTTTGGGTTTTGAGTGGAGAGAGAAATAAGGGTATAATGATTGGATCAGAGATAGAGAGAGAAATGATTGGAAATATACGATAATGATTGAAAATAGGGATAATGATTGGCGAGAAATGGGCTAAAAAATTTAAATTTGGGTCTCAAAGACCCAAACCAAACAAGGCCCCGACGTCTTGAACAGTGGCGATGGTTGAGGCCAAGCAATGGGTATTGAACCACACTAAATGGCATAATTGTGATTGTGGGAGTGAGGTGAGAGTAGGAGAGAAGGGAGATCGAAAAATAACCCAATGCAATCGAGTAATCGTCTTCCGCAAACCCTAGCTTTGTGGATCGATTGTATGTACAATTTCTGGGGATAATAGTGTTGGTGATTGAATGGATTTTGTGGATTGTGGTGGAAAGGTTTTCTAGTTTGATCGATCGATCGATCAATCAACCCACTGGATTTTGTGGGAGTGTTAGGTTCATGTAAGAGGGAAGGAGAAGAGAAGGAGATTAACGGAAGAAGGGAGATCGAGTTTTTTGCTAAAAAAACCCCAAGTGTGGAGTCGCATATAGCTAAGGGCACAATGGACATTCTATTCATTCCGTGTACTCCGTTTGGGCTTTTAAAACTTTTGATAGTTGAGGGGGTGTCTTCGTAGATTAAATTAGTTTAGGGGATGTCTAGGCAAATGAGATTATAGCTGAGGGAACATCTAAGTGAATTACTCAAAAATTTACCATTACTGATGTGATGATAGAAGCAACTCTAGATTGCATTATCTCCCACTCCCCAAATTGTATACTACGTACATTCCCCCCCCCACGCACGCGCGCGCGCACACACACAAAATATCTTTTGTGTAGGCCCTACAATTATCCATCCAAAGAAAGGTATTCCTTCCATTACCCACCTTATACTTATATTGAAGGTTCCGGGTTAGATTTCGATAATCTAGCTAGATTGGGTCTTCAGTTGGATCGAGGTGAACAAGTCTTTGATCAAGCACCACTAGAAGTGCTAGATGATTTATGCACCGACCGTGATGGTCTTGGAGTTCCTCGAGCTACTGCAGCAAGCGTTTATGTTTCTTAGGGTCTAGGCCCTCTTGTGTACCCAAAAAAAAAAAGGGTTCCGGGTTGCCTCAGTCTTTAGTACTCAATAAAAACCTTCCTCATCGTCCAAGAGGCATCAACAGGGATCCATATTCCAAATACTATGCCCTTTTATAGTATGAACGCTGTTAGCCCATAATGCAGGGATATCCATATATCGTTTTCAAATTCCGTTTTCATGAAGAAACTTAAGTTCTATTGTTTGTGCGGATCTAAGTCACGTAATGCATGCACGTAACACAATTGAACCAAACATATGATCCCAATATTATGGTTTGCTGTCTTAGAAGTTGGCGCTGAATGACCAATAGTCTCATCATCCCCCAACCAAAGGTCCTTCAGAAATTTTCAATGAAGTCCATCCCTCACTCCTAGACTTATGTTGAAGTAAAAAAGATCAAACATAGGTGTATTCTTTTGGCTTACCGAAAATAAGTCGTCCTTCTGTAATTGTGCAGGTGAAATCAGTCAAAACAAGGAAGAAGATCAATGAATGTCTCTTTAATGACCCTCTGTGTTGCTCTCTGGAGCTTTGCATTTTGCAGAAAAGATAAATCATACCGTCATAAACTATGACATAGAAGCCAATTCACTCAAATCCCCAAGCGATTGAAAACTGAGAAACCCACAATGAAATTCGAAGTACCACTTCAAATAGCTGCCGAGCGGGAAATAGCAGGGTCTTGAATTGGAGGTATTAGTGATGATTAGTGATACAAATTCATGTCATGATTATTGCAAGTTGTATTTCTGTTGTTCGATCTCTTCCCTTAATATGCACCTCTTTTCATCACTTGTCATGGTTTACATACAAAAGCCATGGAATAAGAGGTTAATATTTTAAGGGATGTTATCGAATAGAAAAAATTCTACTTGCACTAATCATGACAAGAATCTACTGGAGAACATTTCTTACACCAAAGGTGGAAAACCGTCCTTCTGGACCAACGTCTTTGTATAGTGTATTAAATGTTGATCTTAATTGTTCATCTTTTAGGGTTTACAGAGTAGTACGTACATTTATGCAACAAATCAACTAGATCGAATATCTATAAGTATATCAAATTTCAATTTTGTTCTGTAAAATTGACGGTTATGGATTTTAAAGTTAAACTATCCATGATTGTCCATTTCACAAAACAAATTTTAAATTTTTCTTTATCTATCTACGTCCGATCAACCTTATTTTTTGCGTGGATATAGTACTCTGCGGGCCCTATACAACAATGAAGTGACCCACATATTTCTGTGGTGGAAAATTTCGGTTTTCCACTGCTCGTGTAAAAAATGCTTTTTCTAAACCTATATCTTAACATCGGTAGTACCTCCAAGTAAAAACTTAGTTATTTCCCGCGCAGCGGCAATTTAAAGTGGTAATTGTATTCCTAGCGTGGGATTATCAGTTTTCCATCGTCCAGGTATTTGAGTGGATTTATTAGTTTATGTAACATAACTTATGGCAATATCATTTATCGTTTCATCAAAACACGAAAGTTCCAGAGAGCAATGCACAGAATTGTTAAAGAGTTGCATCGATCCACTTTCTTTTTTGCATGGTCCAAATCGTGTCACCTCTTAAAGATTCGTAACATTTTTATACGTCTCGTAACACTCATAATATTTTCATTAGGAATCCTAACACTTGTTTTTTGTAATTTTTTAGCAATAAAATTCTTAACATTTCACTAAAAATCGTAACATATTACTATATTAGTATGTGTTTTGTCATAAGTTTTAGACTAAAACTCAGAACATTTTAAAAATGCATATGGTACGACAAGCCCAACCTGAGAGCGCTCCAATGTCCAAAACACCCGAGAAAGGATTCTTACACGAGATGATTCGTGGTGGCATTTTAGCTCCTTCAGATTTTCCAACTCTCGTGGTATATATACACTTCTTTCCAAAATATACCTTCCAAAATATGAAGGTGGAAAATAGATTAGAATCCCGTGGGTAGAAATTAGAGCACAGATGGAACATGAATATGAAAAGATTCGTGTGACTTACATGACACAGTTCCTTACTTTGCAGCAGAACAGGGTTAGGAACAAGTTCTTCGCTTTCGAAGAAATCCATTGGTGTTTGTGATCCACAATCCTTGGAGAGAGAGAGAGGCAGAGAGAGCGCTTCGGTTTCAATCGTGAAGGGCAGATCCATCTGTGCAATCCTTTGAATTATGTGATTTGGTAAGAGAGAGAGAGAGAGAGAGAGAGAGAGAGAGAGAGAGAGAGAGAACGGAGTTTCTCACCAAATCAAGGTTTTAAATAGCAGTATCAGGAACGTAACGGTATAGGTGATATGGTCAAATATCGGCCGATATCGGCCTGTATCGGACCATATATCGGTCAATATCGGTTTCCCTTGAAAAACTGATATGTATCGGCCGATACGTCGCGTATCGACCGATATTTAAATCCTTGCACCAAATGTACCAAAAATTGTGAAATTTACTTTTCATCACATCCTTTCTCAGGATGCAACTAAGAGTAGCAAACTACTACTCCTACATATATAGGACCATCCGACCAAATAACAAACTTAGCTTGTCAACTCCACCCAGATTCCCAAGCGATTGAAAACTGAAAAACGCACACTGAAATTTGAAGTACCACTTCAAATAGCTGCTGAGCGGGAAATTACAAAGTCTTTACTGGGTGATTTTAGTGATGCTAAGTAACAGATTAATGTTATGAATATTGCAAGTTGCATTTCTGTTATTTGATCTCTTCCCTAAAATATGCAGCTCTTTTCAGCACTTGTCATGGCTTAGATACAAAATTCAGGAGAAATTACTATTTTTAGCGAAGTACTTATCATCATCAAGAAAGTTTAGAATAGAGATCTCTTAAAGGTGTGTGCTATATGTACCTAATGTGTTGTCCAAATAGTGGACTTCCTAAAAAGTAACATTTTGGAAATGCATATGGTACACAACCAACCTGAGAGGCTGAGAGGGCTCCCAAGACCAAAAACCTTCAAGAGAGGATACTTACGCAGGATAATTTGTAGTGGCATTCCTTAGCTCCTTCAGATTTTCCAACCCCCGTGGGATATATACTCTTCTCTCCAGAATGTACCTTCCAAAATATGAATAGAAAAAATAGATTAGAATCCCATGGTAGAAATTCGAGTACAAATGGAACAGGAATGTGAAAAGACTTGTGCGACTTACACGATACAATTCCTTACTTCGCATCATAACAGGGTGAGGGAACAAGTTCTTTGTTTTCGAAGAAATCCTCGAAAAGGGGGGAGAGAGAGAGAGAGCGCTTCTGTTTCAATCGTAAAGAGCAGGTCTATTGGAAAATAACAAGGGGTGTAAAATAAAATTGAAGGAGAAGTCAATTTGGTGTAATAGTCCCTTAGAATTGTGTGATTTTGTAAGAAAGAAAGAGAGAGAGAAAACTAAAACACATCCTTTCTCAGTATCCAACTAAGAGTAGCAAACCATTAAATAGATACGGACCAACCTAATAACAAACTTAGCACCAAATCCGTAGGAACTAAAACACACCCATCACCTCTAAAAATAGGATCTTGAACGCGTCAAATATGTAATATAACCTCTGAATGCAGGTTCTTGGTCGGGAAGTTTGAAGCGGCGAGTTTCGTGCATGTTTCCAGGGACCCATGACAGGTGTGCCGATGATATCCGAGCCAAGACCTTGTCTCCGGGAGTTGATAATTTTGTCCTCAAATGTTGTTCTTCAATTAAATGATTCCAGGTTAAAAAATGTATCCAAAGAAATCCCGACTATATGCAGCAGGTGCCCCTAGGCTATGGGAAAATAATGTCACCAATACCTGAATGTTAACATATGCTTTTATGTGCTTTTTCACAAACATTTTGAGATCAAGATTTCACCATAACTATGATTGTGCACATATAATAACAGGTGGATATACTTCCATTATTTTCAAGTAGGTGTCTTCTAACTTTCAAGAGGTATATATGCATTACTGTGGAACGGTGTCTTGGAAAATCCCAAACCGTTGCACCTGTACGAATATCAAATAGGTGTTTTCTAACTTTCAGGAGGCATATATGTGGAAATGTGTCTCCATATATACCTGACGTTAATATCCTCCTTCCCCTTTTGATTTCACAGCTTTATTTATTGACGATTGATGAGTGA
>CM029277.1:32800000-32863306 GCA_016920895.1 Vaccinium myrtillus
ATTTGATTTGATGGATTGAATGGAGTCGCCACCCGTTTGAGGACCGTGCACTCCGAGAACCCATTTGAAAAATGACTCTTTTGCCCTTGAAATGGAAAATGCTTTACTGGACTCTCAAAATGAGATTTCTCGGGCCCGGGAGCTAGGTTAGGCAAGGGGAAGGAATTTAAAGCACCCCACACGCCCGACATGATTACCGGTCTCTACTAACTGTTTGAAAAGATTTTGAAAATATTGTTTAAACGAACTTCAAACACAGATTCATGCGAAAAACGCAACAAATATATCAAAAAGATTAATGAGATATGGGTGAATACTTGTGCTAAATATTATGAGTAGATGATTTATGTACAAAAGATGCTAAAGTTTCACTAAATGACCCCCAAACTGGCTTTAGATGCCCCAGAAACTGATCACAAATACTCAACCCATCACACCTGGATTGCAATCTAGGCACCTGGATTAGGCAGATCCAGGCGCCTGGAAATGGTCAATCCAGGCGCCTGGACTACCTTCCAGACAGAGACCTCAGAACTTCATTTCTCACAGGAAGCAACAAATGCAATGCTTTTGACTAACTCATATGAACTCTGAAAGATGTATAACAACACAGTAGCAGGTTTGAACCTTAAATGTAACTCAAATGCATGATATGGACTTAAAAGAAGCTTGATTTTGAATGATTTATTCTATCAAATGTGTTTGTAACCTTGAAAACACTCCAAATACTCATCAAGATGAAAATCAGAATGTGATACATAAGTACTCAGAAACCAATGAATGCAATGATATACCATGAAATGGTTATAAATGCAAGAAAAAGCAGGAAATATGATAAGAGAAAAGGGGATCCAGGCGCCTGCATGGAGTGAATCTAGGGGCCTGGACTCAATGCAGGCGCCTAGAAAGGGCTAATCCAGGCACCTGGATCTGGTACTGGAACACAAAATGAAATCTTTTCCTGTGATGTTTAAGACCTTTCCCAAACTCTAAACTAGTATAGAGGACTAGCTGGAGCTTGGTTGATATCCCCTCAGGGCCTATTTGAGCATATTAGGTAGAAAAACTACCTTTTTGGCTTGATCAATGAACTTGAAATGGGTTTTGAGGAAGTGTAGCTGCTGATTTTGAGTTTACAGAGCAACAAAGGGGAGTTTATGTGTGCTTTGATTGAGTTTGGTTGATGGGAGTGAATGGATGATGGGTTAATGGGGCAAGAAGGTGGTTTTTGGGGTTGAAAATGAGAGAGATTGGAACTTCTGATGGAATTTCAGCAGAGTAACAGTAAAGGAATGTGGAAGAGCTGATCCTCCAATGAGAGAGGAATGGGGTGTTTATATAGGCAAGAAAAGGTCCAAAAAGGGCCACTTGATCCCTTAGAGGATCATGCTAGGGGTCCAAGTAGGCCACTCTATTTTCCCTCCACTCTCTCTAACAGATTTCTGCAGAAAATCCTCAAAAAATCCTCCAAGACGCTCCTCCCCACTCACTTGAACTTAGGGACCAAGTACCTGGAGTGAGACCAGATGCCTGAAATTGGGGAATCCAGGCGCCTGGATTGAGTTCGGGCGCCTGGATTAGGGGAATCCAGGCGCCTGGATTAGGAGACAGCACAAAATTTCAAACTTCGCGGGGCCATTCCGGGTGCTACCGAACTCCGTTTTGTGCATGGTTTGAAGCGTTGGAAAGCTTTTCAAGTCTACTTTCTAACCCAAGTGTTTTGAACCCAAGATGATTTGTACATCAAAATATGTGACAATTTTACCCTCAGAAGGTCGGAAAAATGAATCGTTTCGGTAAAACTGGCATATCTCCCTCATTTCCAAGCAGATTGGGACATATTATATATCAAAAAAGAGGGTTTTGAATGTACTAGAAGGTGGTGCAAGATTAGGTTTATTTTGGAGAGGTTTAGGCGGGGTTTCCAAGTTCACAATCAAGCCTCGCGTGCTCTTATCAGGCATTTTCATCATCGGGGATGCTAAGGATTTTTGTGGGTCAAAATTGGAGCGTCTACAGTATGCATCATCAAAGATTGCTTGGACCAAAACAAATCTGCTTGCTGACTATGTTCTAAGTACTCAAATGGGCTAAACTAAGTGCTCAAGTTGACAGACTTGAGTGCTCAGGTGCTCAAATGGCATTTTCCTCTTTGATGACCTTGATTTGCCTTCTTTTTTCAAAAATGAATTCATTCCTCATGTTTTATCATGTTTTAGACTTATAACTCCCTTTTTATGAGGTAAATGAACTTTCAAAATCCATTTTCTTCGCGTTTCATGCACAAAACAAGCCACAAGCAGATCCATCTTGGGATAGAATGATAATAAAAGCCTTTAGAAGCAACTTTGGACATAATATAACCAGTAGTAGATCTAATATAAACCAACAACAAGGATATATGTGTGAAAAATGATGTTTGTCTAGATGGACCTGAGTGCTCAGATGGGGGAACTTGAGCACTCAATTAGACTGATTTGAGTGCTAAAGTGGTTTGACCTGAACCCTTGAGTTTTCAAACAATAACTCCTTTTTAATTTCATTCATGGTATTCTTCTCAGAAACACACTTGTTTCGTCCTGTTCATCATGTTTTCACACTCTCTACCCCCGATTTTCAATAGAAAATTGCTTCCCAAAGTATGTTTCTGACCATTTTTAGGTAGATTTGAGCTCAACTGGCCCCCATTTGAACATCAACAGCTATCAGAATGTATCAAACATGATAACATGTTAATAAAATCATCAAAACACAAAAATATGAAGAAAAAGAGTTTGATCATTTTGATGGACCTGAGTGCTCAGGTTAGGGAACCTGAGTGCTCAGATGAAACCTGACCATTTGAACCAAAAACTTTAAAAAACTATTTTTATAAACTTTAAATCCTAAATAAGTTCAGAACAGGTATGAGGAACCTGTCTAAACCTTTTGGGTTCCATAAGAAATCAAGAACAACATCTTAGTAAGGTATTTCTACCTTTTTGAGCTTGAAACAAGGACTATTGCAATGAGGACACGACCTATGTATGAGTTTCTGGGGTAGAGTGACACCAAGATGAGGGTGTATGAGGAAGAACTCAACTGATGGGTGAAGTTTGGGTTGATTTCATGGGCTTTTTTGCTAGAAATATGGGTTTTCAAGAGATTTTTGAAGGATTCTTGAGGAAATATGGAATGAGGTTTTGGTTTTGGGGTATTATGGCTCTGGATTCATACTAAACTGATTGAAGATGGTCTTTGAGGAGAGTTTTTGGTGAAGTTTGTACGGTGTTTAGGCAAAAAATGAACCACAAATAGAGTATTTGGCCATGGAAGTGGATGGTTTGGGCTTGAATCAGAGGTGAAGGGCTGAGAGAGGATGGAGAGAGGTCTGATGATCAATTGTTGGGTGTAGAGAGAGAAAATAAAGAAGAAAGATAGATTTTTATAGAAGGATTTTGGGTAAAAATGCAAGATTAATTTGGGTTAGGGGTATATGATGTTAATTTGGTGAATTAGGCATTTGAGAAACGTGCTATGAAGGTTACGAAATATCAAATTTGTAGAGAATCAAATCATTTCTTCTAGAAACTGCTCTGCAGAAATCTGCCACGTGTCCCACTTGAGCGCTCAAGTTCATGGAGTTGAGCACTCATGTTCACGGACGATCTGAGCGCTTAAGTGGATGAGTTTGAGTGCTAAGGTGGATGGACCTAACATTACAACAAAAAAACACCTTTTATAGCGTTCAGAAAAAGCTATAGAAGTAAATAGATAGCGCTATTAAGAACGTTAAGTTAGCATTTGTTATAAAAAGTCTTGCTCTTCCATAGCGTTTTTTTCATGCTATAAGTTGGAGATATTTTATAACGTTCAAGATATGCTATAGCTTAGAGATCTTTCATAGCATTTTTTACATCAGTGGGAGAGATTTTATAACATTTAAAAAATGCTATACCTTGGAGATCAATGACAGACCTGTTATAACAATCGTATATTGTTATGCTTAAACAATCTTTTATAACGTGGATTGCCAGTCTTCTAATCTGGTGGAAGGATTTGGAAATTGAGTAAAAGAAGAAAAGTGATCTGGGAGGTGATCCTATGCTTTGATGCTGCTGTGCCAGATTGGGAAGTCTTCTCTGAGCTTATCAAGCTTTCTGTTTTATATTGTTTATGCTCTGTATCTCGTGGGAGTGTCCCAAAGTTTTATTCTCTTTTTTGCTCTCTTTGGTTGGCTTCTCGCTATCCTGGGTCTGATGTGGATTGTCTCGGCTAGTGGTTGAATGTTTCTCCTCTAGTTGCAGCTTTTCTCCCAACTTCCCTTTTAATCTTTGTATCCCTTTCAAAGATTAATATAGTGTTTTGCCTTTCAAAAAAAAATCTTTTATAACATACAAAAACTGCTATATTTAGGAAATTTATTGTAATAGTCAATAAACGCTATACATGATGATGCCTTTTTTTTCTCTTTCTAATCACTAGTTTTGATGATCCTACCATTCATTCCACTGGAAAAGAAATACAAAAATCAATAGCCGAACCAAATTGTCAAAAAGAAATAGCTTCTATTTACAAATTGTTCCATACAAACTAAGTCTTCATCTAGTCTAAATAGAATCCAATATGCCCCTTGATGCATATTTGTAAATAGAAGCTATTTACATATGTAGGCACTCATATGTATCAAAACAAAGTTGCCCAGTTACATATGCCTTGATGCAAAAGGTTCAATTGAGTTCCAACCAACACTAGCTAGCAAGATCATAATCTCCATTTTGAGCAAAAAAGTGATGGAATATTGATCTTCTCTTCAATCAATTGACCTACATACAATGTTGAAAAAGGAATTAGTAGCAGCAGGGTAAAGGATAACCCTCACAACAATCATACCACTAAACCCCAAACATGGTTGGCAAGAAATCAACCAGGAAAATGAACAAAACATGACTTTTTCTCGGATGAGTATCAAATTAGGGGTTGTCTCTTGCTTGGAGACCAAAGAGTTAAGCCAAAGAAGCTATGCGCTTAACTACCAATAACTGCTGGTTACAGCCCTCAGTTGTACTTCAACTTTAATCAAGCAAAATTCAGAAGCATAGTTTCGTCCTTACGACTAGAATTTTCAGTTCATGTGAATACAAAAATCGAACAAAAATCAAAAGGTCATGGATAGTTATTATCAACTGTGTTCAATATATATTTGAGATGATCGTGATCAAAAATTTCTTAAGCATCACTCCTTTTGCAATTTGGTCACGACATCGCGTCATTACATCATGAAATGGACTTAATCTCATTCCATCTAAGCATTAGACTAGGTGCTTCGAGTGCAATATTCCATCTACCAACAACAAATTCTCTCTCAGTTTGCACTTACAGTTTACTTCCAGTAAAAAGTCAAAAGAGTAATTTGCACTTGCAATTCTTTTAGTTTCATAGGTCCAATCTGGAAGTCTACATCCAAGACTTCGTCTTTTGGGGGCAATATTCCAAAGTTGCATCCACCTTTGGTGGCTAGATCAAACCTAAATCGTCATTTTAGATTCAGACTGACAATATCCAACAACACATTCACTCTTAAAGCTTCGTTCTGTGGCTCCCGGATAGGCAGCTAGTTCAAAACCATATTATCTCAGAGTGAAAATACTTAAACTAGCTTTTGGGTTCGAACGTTGGTTCCATTTACCTAGTTATTATGATACTAAGTGGTGATATCCTACGTTGAATTTCCAATTGAAATAAGAAAATATGTTAAAACAAATAACAAAATAAATTATCACAACCTTGAGGACTTCTAAAATTAGCTTTCAAATCTGTCTAATTCCATTAGCTTACACTGATTCACTGAAGGCATGTTTCACGGGAAAGTTTTCCACATATGTAACATAATCAGTAAAACAACCAACACTCTAATTTTCTATTACTTGTTCATAAGGACAACAAGAGCATTTGGTCCGATCGGAACATGATGATGAACAAGAACATTTGGATCGCTTGAAGACCAACGCCCCTCAACAACTACTTCTCCTATCCCCATCCAATCCAGCAACTTGCACTCAGCGTCACAAGTGGGGTTCACACTCTTTACAAACAAGTCGATACAACAAAAATAAACAAAGGTTAATACAATTTCGGCACACTTTAGCAGAAAACTTTATATATATATATATATATATATATAGGGAGAGGATCCGGTCAGGACTCCCGCATTTTAATAAAATGCGGACCTTCCCACTCCCTGCCATTTCCCGGCCAAATGGTCGGGATCCGAACCGTTGGATGTGTTTAAAATGTGTTTTCAAGGGCCTACGCGAAGATTCGGCAAAAAAAATGACCGGGAAGGGCTTCATCCGAACAGTTTTCATAACAAACTGTAGGATAAATATTTCATGAAAATTGCTCGGATGAAGCCCTTCTCGGTCATTTTTTTTGCCGAATCTTCGCGTAGGCCCTTGAAAACACATTTTAAACACATCCAACGGTTCGGATCCCGACCATTTGGCCGGGAGACGGAAGGTCCGCATTTTATAAAATGCGGGAGTCCTGACCGGATCCTCTCCGTATATTTATGTATATATATAAATTTCCAAATTGAACTTTTAAATAGAAAATACATGTACCACAGGAGAAACAATGGGCGTAGTTGGTCCTTCTTTAGTTGCATGTTTCTGAAACACGAAAAGAATATTCATTACTCTCACATTAGTCCAAATTAACTACACTTGACAAAACTAACAAGCTCCTTGCCTGGTTTTTCTGCAACTCACTGATTACATTCTGCATCTGTGCCACTTGAGCCTTCAACGCCACTTGATCTTCTTCCAATTGATCCGTGCGACTATTGACTTGCGAAATTATAGCCAATTTTGAAAGCGTGACTCCTTTTCCAAATGTTCTCACACGTCCACCTCTCTCAGACCAAGTATTTTGGAAAGAACATCTTCTTTCAGGTTAGTTGAAGATGACTTTGGTGTATCCTGTTCAACCTTTTTCAATTCCTTCTACAAAATGGGAAAAAAAAGGTGATGGTCTAGCTGTATACAATAGGTAATACTCCATTACATTCCGCCCCAATAAATTCATTTTGCAGCCAAAATGACTGCTAGTACTTCAAAAATACATCCCTGAAATGAAGCCAAAATGCAGTCAAGAATACATCCCTGAAACTCATGGCGTGCTTTCTACATATTAAGAGAACTTTTACTAATATACTATTGCATTGGAATCAAGTCAGGAAAGCTTTTGAAAGAGAAGGGTATTTGCACCCTAGAAAGAAAGACACTTGGAGCAACTATAACATCCTCCAATGTTTTCATCACTAGTTGACTTTTGCTTTGTGATATAAAATTTCAGCAGGTCAGCATAGAACAGAAATAGTAGTTCCATAGAACACATATCAAAACAGATACATTATCCATCACAAAAATAGTAGTTCCATTGGTGTCATCTACGTCTATCAGGCTTGTGTATTCGTGTCCGACACATATCAAAACATATACATAATCCATCAATACCTGGCGCACACAAACAAGTTTTAGTAAAGGTTTCTATTCAGGCACATTAAAGACAGCATAGGATCTCAAAGTTGTGATGGATACCTTGTGTTTTAGTACTTATTTTAGTAACTAGCTTTTTAATCTTTAAATGTTAAGAATATTTCTGTTAATATCTCCAATTTTGGTAAAAATTTAATTTTTGTTATACGGACTACACAGGTAAATAGGCGCTCACAATATATGGCATGTTTATATTCAATATGTCACACCCTCAAATTTAACAATCCAAAATATAGATAAATTCCACGTGGGACAAGTCAATAGATAAATTCTACGTGGGACAAGTCAATAGTCATACATTTACCCTTTGAATAGTCAAAGTCAAAATAGGTACATTCTCACCATTAATCGTCGGCGAGTTCTAACTACGAGTACCCGTAACCCAAAAGCATAAGTATCAAGTTTTAAGAGTTATTACATTAATCCAATAGTCAAAAGATTAACAAATAGAAGTTACAAAACCATCTTTCAAAAAAATTGAAGCAAAGATGGGAAAATAACTTCATGCTCGATGAAATCCAATGCTATGCATCCATACTTCATGCATCCATCTCATGTGCCTGGCCGAGTACCTGAAAATTGATAGGTTGAGCTCACTAGCCCAATTGAAAAACTCATTCTACTAACGCTAGGTGTATAAACATGATACATGCATGACAAATGGGGTATTATGAAGGACAAGATCAATGAATAAGACTTGAAGGAACAAACACTATGAACCGACCACCAAGTACCCAAATCACTCAAGAATGTGTTCAAGTGTCCCCAAGATGTCCATGTATCCCATACAATTCTAAAAGTCCAACAGAAGTCCAAGTAATCATCATATTCTCATTTTCGCATACCAAAAGCCAATTTTCGCCAAACACTCCAAAATTAACCCAAATATGTCATTTCCGATATTTCACAAGAAAACATTCATCAATTTTAATAGGGAAGTATCCCTCTGCCGAATTTCGTGGGCTCCGTGCACCCATGGCTAGGGACACCAAATGGTGACCCTAGTATTCACATTATGTATTTATATCATCTCAAAACATTTTGATGTTCAAAAACTTCCATGAGTCCCATTGGTTTTAAAAAAATTCACCATTTTCGCCAAAATGTGTCAACCGACGCGTGTCCGATACATATGGGCAAGGGGTACGTGGCACCCCATCACTATACTCCTAGAGCCACGAAAGAAGTACCGAACAAGGCTTGGAAGGACCCAAAGCCAAGAGAGGGTTACAAGGAACAAGGGAGAAAATTCTCCCGGGAGATACCGGTAGCCCAATTTTCCACTACCGGTATCTGTGGAACAAAAGGAAAATTTTAGTGGAGATACTGGTAGCTCAAAAATCCACTACCGGTATCTCCTGCAAATTTCTGCAGATTTTCACCTAAGATGTGGAATTTCAACCCAAGTGCATATATGATGTTTTAGGCCAAAAATGTGATATAACAAGCAACTAATGGGAAAAACAACAACCAATTGCATCAAACAACTACTCAATTCATAGATCACAAACCCAAATTGAACAAAACCCACTTAGGAAGAAAAATCATGATTTTGAGCAATTGGAAGAGCAAGAGTGAGATATATGCACTTGTAGCTGACCGGAGTAATTTGCTGGTCATGAGTTGTTGGCCGCTAAAGATGAGTTCATAGGATCTTGCTCTTGTTAGTGGAATAAACACGTTTAGGGCCAACATCAATTTGAGGTAATTCAGAGAGAATACAATATACTTCTCATTTTCAGAATCCTTTCTTTTCAATCGTTTCGTACTTCATTTCAATATCTCGTGTTAGTTGTTCGATTTAAAAAAATATTTGTTATTGATGATGATATATTATTGGCTAGAGTGCCATGGAACTCTACGAAGTGATTGAGTGACCTTGCCAATAGCATGTCTAATTTAGGAAAGCCAGGTAGGCTAGGTGAAGCGGGTGAGCTAGGTGGGTCACCGATCATATATTGAGGAGGGCCGGGTATGAGGTCCCTTGAAATTTGTTCACCTTGATTGGTAGTCGTTATATATTGATTCCACTTAAGTGCATGCATTGTTATTCTGCTATATCGTATACCTCCCGGTAATTTAATTTTTCAGGTGTGGAGCTGGATTCAAATGGTTGACAGAACTTTATCTGGAGAAGTATTTATTCGGAGACTTTTGTATTATTTGGGTGATGTAAATTGTGTATTGAGGAAAATATGGCCTGAAAGTGTATACAATATTCTAGAAAAATCCAAGTCATTAGAAATGGTATCAAAGCGGGTCCCTGTTTACACCACATTTTACCGCCTTATCGATATAAAAAAAAGTGATAATTGTGGAAAATCTATTTAAAAGTAATTAGTATTAGCATTAGTACTTTTATTATTATTATTTTGTATTTTTATTGATGTGCAGGACACTTGGCATGCTCCCACGCATGTAGAAGTTACAGAGGAGTTATTTGGACAAGTGGAAGCAAGGTGAAAGAGTGCATGAGAAGATAGGAATTGAAAGAGTGCAAGAGAAGATAGGAAGTTATTTCCTACACTTTTTGGTTTCCTATAAATAGGCTATGGTGTAAACTCTCTCACAAATCAAAAGTCTATCTTTATTTGTCTTCAATTTTTGTCATACTAACCCAATTTTGGATTATAATTAGGAGTAGGAGTAGCTGTAATTTAGATCCTACTATCGATTCGTTCTTGAAGATTGGTATGCTTTGCATCAACGATTTTCTTTTATGTGTCGATATTCCATCCGAAGATTAACGGAAGTCTCTTTCATTTGTCTTCAATTATTTCCATCTATTTCACGTTTGATTCGCTTGCAATTTTACATCCGGTGAAGTCCTGAAATACGGCGAGGAACCACGGATTCGAGCCGCATTGCTTGCTATTGTTTTTGTTGTTGACTTTGTTCTCCGAAATCTCATATCGATTTCAATCGAGGGAAAAATTAGTAAACAATCCCGACCGGAAGTGTGAGTCTCATATCGCTCCGGGTAAGATCATAGTTCGTATTTAGAGTTTCACATCTTTTCGGGTGAGATATAATTTAGGTGTGTTGCTCGGGAAACCTTTTCTCCCTGTAAGGCCCGAAATCGGATCGCCTTTTGAATTACTATTGCAATGAATAAATAAATTTAGCCGATTAAATTAATTAAACCCTAATCTATGTGATTATGCAAGATAATAAACGCAAGAAATAAACAACAAGCATAACACACAGATATACGTGGAAAAACCCCAAGGCGGGGCAAAAACCACGGGAGAGAAGAGAGCACTATATGCAAAATGCGGAAACAAAGTTTCTTACAACCACGCTATGAACTCCTTCATTATTGCCTAAGAACTTCTTTGCTGACTCCTCATGAACCGCTCTAATAGATGCTCCTTCGGATTCGACTCCTCAAATCCTTGATCTACGCAGGACTCCTCCTTTAGACCAATCTCCAAACGCCTTTGAACTCCATCAAAGAACTCCAAGTGATGTAGATGATGAACAAACCAACTTGATAGAGATTATGCGAGTGTATAGATACAATACTTCATCCAATCTCTCAAGGAAATAATCCCCAAGTTTTTTTTCTTGCTCTCACGAACTTTTCTCTCTCTATTCACGTTGTGGCTACAAGGGTTAATTTTTCGAACCCTAATGAGGTTGTATTTATAGACAAAGGAAATAAAACGCCACTGTTGCTCGACTAACTCGCTCGAGCAGAACCAATCCAACTGCTGATGCTCAACTACTCGCTCGAGCGAACCTGTTGCCTCTTGATTGAGCGAATTACACATCTCCAAATATTTTGTTTCCTTAAACAAAATGATCATCTCCAATTACATTGTTTCCTTATTCTTAATTTCTTTTCCCCAAAGATTCTTGCTTTTCCCAAACACAATAAGTCCATAGTTCTTTCCGAGTAAAATCTTCACAATCTTCTTAATCTTCTCAATCTTCCCATAATGCTTTCTGATCTTTGACTTCACACCCATCAATCAACTAACTACCATATGCATAGGATTTCAATTACATGGAAACGTCACGGAATTAGCCAATCTCAATTAAGGAACTTACACTCCCTCACTTCGTAGGCCAGCCACACCACTGCATCCTTATTTCGTTTGTTTTTCTTCTATATCATTCGAACAACGGAATGATACCTTATCCTGTATCATTATTCATTTTTTTTCTTCGAATACCATAGCTCCCTGCGAACCCACCAATCACTTTGCTTTCCTTTGGCTTGGCTTTTACATTCTTCCTTTGGCTTTTACATCAGGGAGAATGATCCTCGTTAATTTTCCCCTCGGCTTTTCCAGTTCCTCATTAGTAATATATAGTTATTCTTTCCCCTGTTTTTTGTTTAAAACAGTTGAACCCATTTCAATTTTTTTCCCTCCCATCAGAGCTGACCCACCACTACACCATAATTATATTTTGAAGGCTAGTATATTGGGTTTTTTTTTATTTTGTAAAGACAAAAAGGAATTGTTTTTATCAAAGTGTTCAGCGTAAGCATGGATTTATTTTTTATAAAAAAAAATACTTGCTTATTTTGCCAATTTCGAGGACGAAATCATTTTAAGGAGGATGGATTGCAATACCCCGTATTTAAAATATAAAAATTATTTTGACTACATTTCATTGAATTTCGGGGATGAAGTTATTTTAAGGGGATAGATTGTAACACCCCGTATTTTCTTTATGGTTATTTTAATTGACTTGGGTATTTAGTATAAGAGGTAGTGTCGAAGCATGACTGCTGTGTTGCATGGTAGAAAATTAAAAGGTGTAGGTGTCAGTAGAGTTAATTTTGAAGCATGTGTTGCATGGTAGAGAATTAAATGAAGTAGGTGGAAAATAGGGAAAAAGCTACAATACAAACCCCCTATTTGGGTGTGTATGACACACCCTTATAAAAGTTATTTATGAAAGTTACGAGACACGCCAAAATGTTACGAATTACATTGATGAAAAGTTACGAAAAAACTAAAAAATGTTACGATTGCTTATGAGGTGGCACAATATGAACCATACAATACGTAATTATGGTATTCAAAAAGAGGGGATTGATTCTTGACCGGCCAAAAATTCCTAGGATTGACTACGATCCACGTTCAACAGGATGGCGATTACACGAATTCAATCCCACTTCCATCCTTACCTTCTTTCTGATTTCGTCAGGAGGGCAACTCGATTGATGGAAGCTTTTCAAGCCGTAAAGCAACGTACCGAGCGAGTGCATGGGACATGGACTATGAATCTAAACCCTTTATCAGGGCTGCCCTTGAAGTGGAAGAAAGCCAGCATCGGTTGAGCAGAAAAACAATAACCTAAAACCCAGCCAGCCAATAAAGGGAACAAAAGAAAAGCCCTCAGTCCACACACGTACAGATCCAAGATGAAAGAGACAGGAGATAAGGGATGACCTAACACCAAGCTAAACAAGCCAAACGATTTCTATGCCTATTTCTAAGTACAGAGACCTTGAGTTAAGGGACTTCGAGCCGCTATTCGATTGAGGTACACACCTTTAATGAGTGTGTATTATAGTCATTTCCAAATCGTAATCATATACAAGATTCTAAAACTCGCTAGACGCTAGCCCCCAGGGCGGCAGGGCACCTTTTAGTTTCCAGGGCCAAATACTCGGCGCCTAGTCAGACAATTACTCGAGATAGTCTGGCTAGTCGGCTAGGGACCTTTTAGCGCCTAGGCGGTGAGTACTCGGTCTTCTAGACCTTCTTTTAGAACACTGATCATATATAGCAGTTAGTGTGGAATTTGGTTGCCTTAATGTAACGGTTCAATGTTCTACACAGTGAGGTTGGTTTTTCTTCTCTGATAGCCTAGGGATTACCAGCGAGAGGGAAACGAAATATATCCTATATTGTAAAGAAAGAATAACTAAACATAAACACATATTAGTGCAGCACCATTCAAACTCAATATTAAAGAACACCAATAAATAAACAAAGATAGCCCTAAAAAAGAGAGCCCTCAAACTGAAAAAGCAACACACCCCACTTAAATGACATAGCTAGCCAAGTACACAAATGAAAACAAAAGAAAAGCAACTTACATGGAGAAAGAGGAGCACCCCTATCGAAGTGAATTTATATCCCCAAATATGATCCGCCAAGATAATTTCGCCCCTAGTTTTCTGAAAAGTCACTGATCATGTCCATGGACTACAAAGGAACAATCAGTTGAGTTAAGTTATCGGGGCAGATTGATCATAGTTGGGGATATAAATTCACTTCGATATGGGTGCTTCTCTTTCTCCATATTGTAAGATGCTTTTCTTATTTTATTTTCATTTGCATACTTGGCCACCTATGTCAGTTAAGTGGGGTGTGTTGTTTCCGTGTAAAGTTGTGCTTTTCATTTTTTTGAGGGCTATCTTTATTTTAATATTTGTGTTCTTCAATATTGAGATAGAGTGGTGTTGCACTAATGTGTACCTATGTTTTCAGTCTTTCTTTACAGTACCGGCAAAAAGTCGTTTCCCTCTCGTTGAAAAACCCTAGGCTATCAGTAAAGGAAATTCAGCCTTACTAGTGGATCCTACGTTTGTCAATTGTGCTACTATGTCATTCTTGAGACAGAGAGCTGATATAGAAAATGTAGAGCTCATATGAGCGCCTCGAGCAACATGTTTTGGAGAGAGAAAAGAAGTGATAATACTTTGTATTTCGTGACTTATAGTTTCAATAAGGCATCTCATATTTGGCCAATCAAAACGAGTTTATAGGATCTTGTTCTTGTTAGTGGAATCAACACATTTACGGGCCAGGCTCAATTTTAAGTAACCCGAGATATACGATATGCTTCCCATTCCGGACTCCTTTTTTTTTTTTTTTCCTATCGTTTTGTACTCCATTTGAATATCTAATGTTATTTGTTCCATTCTATGAAATTTTGTGGAAGTGGATATTTGTTGAAGATATTATTGACTAAAGTGCCATGGAACTATTTGGTGTAGTAGTGATCTAGTGACCTTGGCAATAGCTTGGCTGATCCAGGAAAGCCAGGTAGGCTAGATGAAATGGGTAAGGGGGGTCACAGATCATATATGTACTGAGGAGGAATGGGTATGAGGTCCCTTGAAATTTGTTCACCTTGGTTTGTGGTCGTTTTCTATTGTTATTCTATTGTATGGTATGCTTCCTAGTAATTTTATTTTTTAGGTGTGGCGCTTGATTAGTTGATGTTGATTCGAAGGATTTGGGGATTGTTAGGTTTATTGGCTTTTTCCGGGTTATGTCAAGCCTTTCGGTGCCTGTAATTCAGTTATTGGGATTTGGGAATTAGAGTGCTTAGGAGTTGAGTCTAGTTGCTCCATTCAAGGATTTCAAGCTTCATGATCAAGCCACGGCCAAGTCAAGTGCTTCGAAGCCCAATCCAATGAGGTATATCCGTGCATATCATTTGTGCATTTAGGCCATTCAAAATAACATGTTTTAATGTGCATTAGGTTGGGTGATTAATGCTTAATTCGGTTCTTACATGTTAGATGAGTTAGACATTGGATTTTAGCTTTGAGCGTGTTGCGTCTGCACGCGTCTGGCCTTGTCTGTTGAGATTGTGCCACGTGTCAAAATCCTGACGGAGCGTCTGTGCGCGTCTACACGGGGTTGCAGACGCTTTAAGTTGCCACATGTCTTGTTTTGAGTGGCTGTCTTTGGGAGCTCGAAAATGGGCACTATATAAACCATTTTTCTTTCATTCTCACATAACAACTTGAGAGAAAATCAGCCATTTTTAGAGAGAGAAAGTGCTCCCCATATGCTCTCTTTTTCCCTTGTTTGTTTTCTCTCTTCTTGAGATGATTTGGGTATCTCCCAATCATCTTTCTTCCTTCTAGTGCTTTCCTTTCCATGGATCGGCTCTAGGAGGTAGTTGTCCCAAAAATTTTCCAAAAATTCAATCTTTATCATTTAGTCATGATTGCTTGCCTTGGAATCTACTTGGCCGGGTGAACCGGAGCCGTACGGAAGCGGAGATCGAGATGGTGACTCTCGTGGTGTCCATGGAATCAAGAAGGAGCACGGGGTGCTACAACAAGAGTTGGAGCTAGGAAAAGCTAGGAGCTTTGGGTAAATTCCTTGTCTTTCATCTCTTGTAAACCTTTTGATTTGTGGAATAGAAGTAGTGTAAGGCCGTGGTTTTATGCTTAGGGTATTAGACCCTAAGTAGTTTCCACGTATATCGTGTGTCCTTTGTTCTTGCTTTAA
This sequence comes from Vaccinium myrtillus, assembly GCA_016920895.1. Classification (NCBI taxonomy): domain Eukaryota; kingdom Viridiplantae; phylum Streptophyta; class Magnoliopsida; order Ericales; family Ericaceae; genus Vaccinium; species Vaccinium myrtillus. Next base: position 32,815,755 of record CM029277.1, read on the forward strand.
ATTTGCTTCATTGAACATATTGGTTTGGATGCTTTGTCATGGAATTTGGATGATAAGCCATCACCTTGTGTTGCTTAATTTTTAGTTGATAGTCCTATTCACCCCCCTCTAGGACTTGTTGTTCATTTGCATAATTTCAGGGATTAATTATTTGATCGAAAGAACTCTATCTAGAGATGTCTTTATTGAGAGACTGGAGACTTTTGTATTATTTGGGTGATGTAACTTGTGTATTGAGGAAAATAGGGCCTGAAAGTGTATATAATACAGTTTATTTTGGAGTTTATTCTTGAAAAATCTGGGTTGTTACAACAAATTTAATTAAATTTTACAGAAAACAACAACAAAACAAAAAAATAGGCCGGAGGCATAACTACGTGGTGCCCTAACACCCTTCTCCGTCAGTTCTTTTTCTCGGCTTTCGTCATTACATATTTATAAATGTGCAGAAGAAATGTGCCCTAGTCTTAGTCTTAAGTCCCACATAAATGTGCAGAAGAATGACGTTATAACACCATCTGGTCCAAAGCCGACTTTGGGCTGAAGCCCGTAAAGCCACCGCGTTAGGCCTCCGAATTTTGACTAATTTTTGGGGCCTCCAATTTTATAGGTCTGTGTAGTAGTTCTACTTTCAAATGACTTATTTATGAAAGTTTTTTGTTTTCTTAAGTAGTTTTAAGTTTTAACTACGATATATTGAGAGTTAAGGGCCTAATTTGAAAAAAATCGCTTTAGGCCCCCTAAATCTCATAGCCAGCCCTCATCTGGTCGCACCTCGAAAGCACTCAATAATTCCTTCAATAAAAAAGGTTGATATAGTAATGAAATTTCCAATATAGTCGGGCTAGTCGGCTAGGGTCCTTCTAACGCCTAGGCGGCGAGTACTCGGCCTTCTAGACATTTTAGAACACTGATCATATATAGCAGTTAGTGTGGAATTTGATTGCTTTAATGTAATGCCTGGATAATGGTTCAATGTTCTACATAGTAAGGTTGTTTTTTCTTCTCTGATAGCCTAGGGATTACCAACAATAGGGAAAGAAAATATATCCTATATTTTAAAGAAAGAATAACTAAACATAAACACACATTAATGCAACACCATTCAAACTCAATATCAAAGAACGCCAAAACATAAACAAAGATAGCCCTCAAACTGAAACAGCAACACACCCCCACTTAAATGACATAGCTGGCCAAGTACACAGATGAAAAAAAAATTAAGAAACGCAACTTACATGGAGAATGAGGAGCACCCCTATCGAATTGAATTTATATCCCCAAACATGATCCGCCCAGATAATTTCGCCCTCAGTTTTTTGCAAAGCCACTGATCATGTGCATGGACTACGAAGGAACAATCGGCCAAGTGTATCTCTAGTCCAAGAAAATGATCCGCCCATGTCAATTTTAGTTAACCCGAGAAGTATATGATATGCTTCCCATTTCCGGAATCCTTTCTTTTCTATGATTTTGTACTCCATTTGAATATCTCGTGTTATTTGTTTAATTGTATGGAATTTTGTTGGAGGTGGAGTATTTGTTATTGATGAAGGTATTATTGACTAAAGTGCCATGGAACTATTTGGTGCAGTAGTGATCTAGTGACCTTGGCAATAGTTTGACCGATCCAGGAAAGCCAGGTAGGTTAGGTGATACGGGTGAGGGCGGGGGGTCACTAATCATGTAATTAGAAGGCCTGGCTAGGTATGAGGTCCCTTGAAATTTGTTCACCTTGGTTAGTGGTTGTTTTCTATTGTTATTCTGTTGTATCGTATACTTCCTGGTAATTTTGTTTTTTAGGTGTGGCGCTGGATTAGTTGAGGATGATTCAAAGGATTTGAAGATTAATTATTTGATCGAAAGAACTTTATCCAGAAAAGTATTTATTCAGAGACTGATGACTTTTGTATTATTTGTGTGATGTAACTTGTGTATTGAGGAAAAGAGGGTCCGAAAGTGTATATAATACAGTGTGTTTTGGAGTTTATTCTTGAAAAATCTGGGTTGTTACGACAAATTTAATTAAATTTTACTGAAATGACAACAAAACAAAAAAAATAGGCCGAAGGCATAACTACGTGGTGCCCTAACACCCTTCATACACTTAGTCTTAAGTCCCACATAAATGTGCAGGAGAATGACGTTATAACACCATCTGGTCGCACCCCAAAAGCACTCAATAATTCCTTCAATAGTAATGAAATTTCTAATATACTTTTACCCAATGGGCTAACAAAAAAACACACATTTATATACACTTTTTACATATTGCAATACAGTTTCACACTTTTTTGTACATTTTTCAAACATTTCAATACACTTTTATTGGTAATTTTAGGTCATTCATGGGATTTTATGCGGTTACTTCATGGGAGCTAAAATTTTGCCACACGTCGTAACCGTTGTCCTGACCTCATGTGATCTTGCCAAGTGTCCAATGCTATACAATTTCCCTCCCATTTGACGGTTATTAGCTGTTACACTTTCGTTTTAGAGGCAAAAGGGCCTCTGGCCCTCTGCGTACAAACTGTATCCCTATTTCCACGGATGATGGAGTAGTGGAACCTTGCAAGGGTCTCAGGATCGTGACATGTGGCATTAACCGTCTTACTAGCTTCCTATCCTCATGCTGATAATCACCAAAGATTACCCTTAACGCACAATTCATGGATAATTTCACCAGGCGGTTGACTTTTCCTTGTTTCAATACATGAGTAAGGCCATAGATAAAAATGACCATAACTTCCTCCTATAATGATGGCTCGTGATTTTCTAACCACAATTCATGGATCAAATTTTAACAAATTAATTGGCCTTTGTGAACAAAAAATTAAATTAATGTAGGCCCATCAATTTTATCTGCCCAATTAGCCTAATTATTTTCCGTTCACATTGACCCATATTTCTAAAGCCCCACTTCAAGTTGCTTTATTCCGCACCTCATTTTGAAACCCTAGGAGCCGCTCTTTCTATCTCCACTCTTCATAGGCCCACCATTGCAGCCCCTCCTTCCCCTCCCCCTCCATGGGTTGCACACCCTTTGGGCGGCGGGAGGGGAGAGACTAATCCCCTTTCTAGATCTGGTTTCCCCTTCCCCTTCTGCACCATATCTGCCTTCCATTCGCCAATCGTTGGAACTTGGCGTTCCGCAGCTTTGTTGGGCGTTACGATTCGTCAGCTCCTCCTTTGCAACCTTACGGGTTCCGGCGGCTTCTTAGGCCTCCGGTAGAGGAGCGTGACCGGTTGGAGGTTTGGTTAGAGATGGGCTGCTCAGCGACGAAGGGGAGTGTATCTTTTTTCTCGTTTCTTTTGTGTTTTGTCCGGCTTTAGGCCGCTTATGTCCGGCTTTAGGCCGGTTTTTGTCCGGTGTGTTCCGTTGGTTTGGTCATACGCTTTCTCGTTGTATTTCTGTGACCTGTTGTCGTTGGAGTGTCCGATCTGTGGACTCCCAATCTTTCCCCATGGGAATCTTTGATGAATACTATCTCTCAACTTTTGACAAAAAAAAAAATTAGCCTAATTAACACTGAAATTAACCTTTTCAGTCTCGTTAGGATTTTGTGCCAAATTTGGGTGTGAACACTTTCACAAAAAAATGAGGGTTCGGAGCTTGCTAAATAAAGGACACAGGGCTGACTTAGGGGTGAGCCCAACAAGCCCAGGGATTGGGCAACCCTTGGGCTGGGGTAACAAAAAATTAAAAAAAATGGAAGTTTTATATATATGCAATACAGTTTCCATGCTGAATAGAAAGGGTTGTAGGCATCGTGGTCGCTTATTACTCTTGAGTGTCTCCTGACTTGGGTTCGATTCCCATGCCCTCTATTTTTCCCAACTTTGGCCTCTTTGTTGACTTTGTTTCCCTTTATTTCTCTAGTCTTGGTTTTTATGGCTTGTGTTTTTTTTTTCCCCTCCCAATTAACCATTGAAAACCATTTTAATTATTCTTGAAAACCATTTTAATTATTCTTGAAAAAATTGCATTGTTTTGTAAGTTATTGTTTTACGGACAAGAGAATGTACTTAACATGAATCATGATTATGACTAAAAAAACTCCCTTAACGCGTTGGTTTTCTCCGTCTTTAGGACTTAAACTTAACACGGATGGCTGTTGGTACGATACAACTCAGAAAGCCGGCTCTGGAGGTCTATTTCATGACGAAGAAGAAGAATGGGTTTTGGCATTTAATGGGAAGCTTATCTGGGAAACTAGCTTGTCAGCCGAAATGTGGGCCATCTATAGGGGTTTGACCATCATCCTAGAAAAGGGTATGCAAAATGTGACAATTAAATCAGACTCTCTTGTGGCGGTCAACTTAATTAACGAAGACTTCAATGGATGTCATCCTCAAAAGTAACATGATCTCTGAGACTAAAGCTTTGATGAGAAGAACATGTGCAACCTTGAACCATATCTACGGGACTGCCAACGAGTGTGCGGACCATCTGGCACGTCTAGGTGCTGAACAAAATGAGCATCTCACTGCCATGGACACGATGGAGTTCTGGAATAGAGATCACTTAGGTCTTATAAATGTTTTAGACTAGTTTTCTATGCTTTTGTTGGGTCTGTATCCCTTACTTTTCTCCATGATGGAGTGCTACATTTGGTTAAAAGTTTTATTTGATTTCTGAGTTACCAAATAAAAAAAGATTATGGCACTAAATAAAGCATAGTACCGAGATAAGATTCTTACTGTGGCATCTTGTTTTGGGAGTTGTTTTTACAGCTTGTATTGGGAGTTGTTTTTACAGCTTGTATTGGGAGTTGTTGGGAGTTGTTTTTTGGGTTGGGCCATTTGGTGCGTGTTGGTATCTTACCAACATAGCGTGTTTTTTCTTTTTTCTTATATAATTGAGAGGTGAGGGGCAGTTTAGGCTTCTGCGAGCTCTAGAGTAGGAGAGTTCTGGTCATTTCGAGACTATCTCAATGCAGAGTCTCTTCTGTTGTACTAATTTCATTTTGCCCTTTATGGAGATGAAATTTTCTTTGCCGATCAAAAAAAAAAAAAAAGAATCTTACTGTGGGATGATTGGTAGTAGCATTCCTTAGCTCCTTGAGATGTTCTGACTCTGGTGGGTTTACACATGTTTCCAGAGTTCTACCTTCCAAAATATGAACGAAAAACAAAAAGGTTAGAATCCCTTGGGTAGAAATTCCAAGAGCACAAACGGAAGATGAATGTGAAAACAGTTATGCGTACGGCGTACCTGATACAATTCCTTACTTTGCAAACAAAACGGGGTGAGGAACAAGTTCTTTATTTCTTTGTTTCCTTGAAGAGAGAGAGAGAGAGAGAGAGAGAGAGAGAGAGAGAGAGAGAGAGTCGTTTTATTTCAATTGGGAAGAGGTTGTTTGAAGAACAGATCTGTTGTGTAAATAACAGGGTGGAAAACTAAATGAGTAGAGAATTTATGCTTAAACTCTTTTTGGAATGCAGGGAATGAAAAAGAGAGAAAGGAAAGACAGATTATTAATAGAGAAAGTACAAAGAAATTAGGAGTAAGAAACTACAAGTAGATGAGGACAAAATAACAAACTTAACCCAGAGCACCAAGAACATAGGAACTGAAGTATACCCACAAGGCCACAACCCATACAAATAGGAACTCTTGAACTCGTCAACTAAAGAGCAGCCACATACAAGATTCGGATTAAGATTTGTCTCCTCCAACTACCTCCAAAGCCACATCATAAGCTAGTGGTTAATTAGGTAGTTCTATTATTGCTGCTGTTTTTCCGGCCTCTTTCCGTTTTGTTTTCTACGTTTCTTTGTTTTTATTCTTATTTTTATTTGTACCTTTGTGACTCATTTGTTTTGAATGTTTGTTTGGTTATCGAGGTTCACATATTGACCCAAGTTACTACACCCTTGTACCCAAGTTACTACACCCTTCTGGTGAATTTAATTGTGCACCCTCTATACTCTATAATCAATATTTGGGACCAGAAATACCGTTCTATTTGTCAGCAATGTTGAGCAGATAATCAAATTAGTTAGATATTAGTAGTCATATGGTCAGATACAATTTCTCTTACGGAAATTAATTAAATTGTAAAATAAATTGGTCTCAGTTAATTTTGTGTCTACCAATCTCTGATGATCATAATATTTTGTATCCATAATGTGCTTAATATTTCTTAAAGTTGATCGGTAGATCTAATCCCTAATGAAGATTTTAGATGAGCCACAATTGAGGTCAGTATAGGTGTAGTGACTTAGGTCATTGTGGGGACCCAAGTGAAGCCTTTAAGCCATGTATCTTGTATTTGGTTTTCTTATTAATATTGTCGAAATTGTTGCTTCTCAAAGAGTAGCCAAACAAAATCTTAACTACAGCACGTACCATTTAACTATAGGAGGTGATTAGACATCGTCTCTCCTATGATGATCCCTCACATGGTTCGCCAAGTGAGCAAAACAGGACTCATCATGGTCTTATTTCACGATCTAAATCGTTCATTTAGTAGGTCTTATTGTTTTAAATATATATCCATGCAAAAAATCTAATCTATCGGAGATTGGCAAAAGCTTGGTCGAATCATATTTGTTTGTAAAAAAGAAAAAATGGGGAGATTGTGACTGTCTTTTTCTCGTGTAAAATATGAGTTGCATGTTCCGCTAGATACTGGCATCCAGGTGAACTTGATTTTTTGAATGGATAAACACATTGAGACTTACAATATGAGCTGTTCGGATCTTTAAATATTGAACCCGTGCTCGATTTCATTTGCATCACATGAGGGACTACATTAGAAGATCGTTATTCAAAAATAGTGTCCCTAGTTTAAGAATATACACTTTTATGTTCTCAGTATAAAAACTTGGTAAAATTCCATAAATATCCTTATGTTTAAATTGAAGTATTATTTGGACTTGGGCAATAGCGCGAGGTGATAATGGTGCAGTGCTTGGAATATTTTTAGAAGTTCAGATGGGAATTAGTTCTACGAGGCCATAGCGATTTGGAAATTAAGGCTTTAATCTGGGGATTGCTGTGAATTGTTCGAAGGTTATCATTGAATCAGATGCGGAGCCGATAATTAGAAGCTTTGGTATTTCAAAGAATCCGGCGTCCGAGATCGTAGTTTTGGTTTTGCCAAACGCGATTGTGATCCGGCCGCAGTACATGATTTTGCAAGAGAGGCCCATTATAGTAGTTTGTCCGGTTTGTGGACTTCCGCTCTGCCCCATTGGGTTATTTGTTTTCCGATGTTTAGGCGTTCAATCTTCCCTCTTTTGACCCAAAAAAAATAAAAAACCTATATCATTCAGATTTTTTATTCAATCATTATGCTACCTTAATGAAATGACGATTAGCTCTGCCTTTGACAAAATCAGCCGCAAATGGGAAAAAAAAATTCACCAAGTTTGATTATTTTCGGACCGATTAGCTCTGCCTCTGATACCAAACAGAGAAGGATATTTATCAAACTCACAAATTTGTATTACTCAAACAAATTTACCAAACAGAGAAGGATATTTATGTAGATCACTTTTGTTTAAAAAGAACTTAAGTAGGATCAAAACATAGTCTAATCTGTCCAGAATCTATACTAATGAAAATAAAGGGTTGTTATGACTTAAGAAACTGGTTTCGGGAGCTATTCACACATGCTTATAGCTTCCGGTAAAAAGCAGGCTTTAAAAATTTAATGTTTAAGACCTCCGTTAAGTTATTACTAGTTCTAATGAGATGCTGAGTTTGACAGATTATGTTACAAGTAAAATCATTCTTAAGATCAGACCAAAACTGATGGGAAATGAGAGAGAAATTAACACACAAACCCAACACATTTTTATTAATCTTTCACAAAATACCAATACAAAAAATTGCATAACTCCCACACATTCTCGCACACATAATCTGGTGAGGGGAGTCCCCCACAGGGGCTTCCCGGATCTCTCCTCTCCTGCTGTTTTTCTCACTCTCTTTTCCTACACTTTGCACTCTCTACACCACGCATACTTATGCATAAAACTGATATAACTCTCTCAAGTCTCAATAATTGAGCGGCTTGACATCAGTTGTGTAGAATTTTGTGTCGACAATCGTCATCTTGTCGTCATCTTGTCTACCGTCAAGTCCTGCGAAATAAAGATATCTATCATGGGGCAAATTTTAAGAGGAAAATGCTAATAACGTGATTCATGGATCTATCATTAAAAAGATGTAAAAAGTGTATCGATATTTATAAAATGCGTATCCATATTGGTGAGATGATATTGGTATTTGTAAAAAGTGTATTGAAACTCTAAAATCATTAACATTTTACCCATTTTCTAATGGGTCGTGGTTAGCACAATAAAATATGGAAAAATAGAAATAATACACCAACTAACACACCATATTTTTGCGAAGAGTTCTCATCAAACGGTGAATGTCGGAAAGTGATAGTTCGAGTCTCCTCCTTTCTCGTAAAACCCCAACCTGAAAGAGCAGAAGTGACTATTTACCTTCAAATTAATCTAGTATAATGAACTGAATCATTCAAACTGTAAAAAAAATTACTTGGCTCTAATTAAAGCATCCATGCCACTTGGGTAAATAGCAACATTTCTTCACATTGTCGTGAAATGACACAAGATATATGGCAAAATGCCTTTCACACCCACAAACTCAACTTCCTCTCAAATTGGGCACATGCCATATATGGTAACATTTTGAAAATATGTTAGGTAGGAAAGTTTGTTGAAAATAGGGGAAACATGAAGTTTGCCCAAAAAATCATGGGTCGTGCAATTGTTAATTTGTCATTTAATTTTTTTTTTCTGTGGCAAAATGGCACAATACATTGCCAAAAAACGATAATGCATGACAATGACAAAATGACATTTATGTGTGTGGTTATGCATTGCATCATCATTTACAGATAACATTTTACGTAAGAGGAAACACACCATGGGTGTAGCTATGAAATGACATTCATGGGTGTGGTTATGTAAAATGTTATTTTACATAACACACTAATCCATATCTTGCACGCTTAAATTATTATGTGCATTGTATCATTTACTTGAAAACAATTCAAGAGATGAATTCATCAACTTCAATTTTGCTAGTGTGAACTATTTGTATAGGGAATCTGATCATGGAATAGTTTTATATACAGTATAAGCCAAAAGAATTTAGTAACAAGACAATTTTGCTACTTACAATCCATGCCTCGAACTCGGTCCTATTGATTTTCGAGGTGTGAGTCCTTTCGATCGTTGCTATTGCTTCCTTGGCCATTTCTCGAGGAATGTGTTTCACCAAACTGTCAATGGAGATGTACCTTCCATGAGAGTAAATCATTCAATTCACAAGAATAGTATGAGTCAATTCAACAAGAAAAATTATGAATAAGTTGTCAGGCTCACGATTCTTTAGAGACTTTAGCTTCTGAGACATTGTTGAATATCATGTTGGCTAATTGTATAGCGATGGTCAAGGGCAACTCTAGCTCTTTGGCAGCGAGGTCAAGCGACGTCGCTAGATTCAAAAAATGCACTGAAAACAAAATTTAGATATAAATTAAATTTTCTTTAAATATTGGCAACGCTGGATTACTCGTATGAGGTTAAAATAAATATTTTCAACTAAATTGGAACCAACTTGTTACAGCCCTAACACAACAAAACAAGTCTAAAGCTCCAGATATAATACACGTTAAAGACCAATATATAATATTCACATGGTTCTTTGGTCACGTTCATTGAGAAGAACATTGTTTAAGAGTATTGATAATGAAGTTATAATTCGACGTTTTCAAAATAAGAAGACTTGTTGTGAGATGTTGTAATATGTCGAAGTCTCTTTTGTCAAACAATGGAATGGATATATATCTCTTTTGCCTAGTCAGAGTTTTTTTTTATTCTTTTTATTTTTATTTTTACATATAACTTTTCATCATAGACATCTCTATGTATTTTTGTTAGCGCTGGATGAAAATCCTGAAGTCGCCCCTGGCGATGGTATCGCACTTACTCTGTACAGTTGCTGATGGTCCCAGGGGTCAACCATGCACACAACACACACACATAAATTTGAGGAAAATCCATCTTATATATATATATATATATATATACACACACACACACGAATATACACTACAAGAAAAACACATTCGGCGACCAAATCAATTTTAGTCGCTGATTGTAGCACCTTCAGCAACAAAATTTTGTCACCTTATGTAATACTTTTGGCGACAAAATCATTTTAGTCGCCATATGCAGTACTTTGGGTGACCAACTTGGCTTTTGTCACTGGTTCTAGACCTTTCAGCGACTAAAGTTTTTTTGTTGCTGCAAGCAGTACCTTTGGCGACAAAATAAAAGTTTTGTCGCCGTATGCAATGCCTTTGGCGACCAAATAAATATTTGTTGCAGTATATGCAATGCCTTTGGCGACCAAACATCGACTTAGTCGCAGAATGTTTAGCGCCAAAAATTATACAGTGTGAAATTATTGGCGCCAAGCATAATCTAGTGGAGACATACGGCGACCAAAAAATTTAGTTGTCGATGGTATATTTCGATAAAATAAAATAAATATAATATAATATAAAAATATATAATTTACGATAAATATATTATAGTATTTTTATAATGAAAAAATGAAATATATGAAAATATAATAGATATACATATATTTTGACAAAGGTAACGTAAAGACTTGTGTAGCCCAGTGGTAAGGTGTTGGGTTAAGGAGTGGGAGGTCATGGGTTCAATTCTTGGCAAGTGTAAGCATGGTTGGGTTAATTCTTGAGTTGCCACGTAGCACATGAAAATATTTTATATTATTTTTTCGCATGAACTTTTGGCAACAAAAGATTGGTCGCCGAATGCGCTACCTTTGGTGACAAATGGTTTTGGTCGTTGTATGGCTAACCTATGGCAACAAAATGTTTTAGTCAGCATATGGCAAACCTTTGGCAGCCAACTTGATTTTAGTCAGCATATACTTTCCCAGACGAGGTTTCAGCGACAAACAGGGCGACTAAAATATAAGTCGCCAAAATATTAGGGCGACCAAAAACAGCCCTTTGGTGACAAATATTTTAGTCCTTGGAAAGCGTTTTTTTCTTGTAGTGATACATAAACATGAAAAACCTCTCCAGGGAGCCACAACCAGCTCCTCCTCTCACCACTACCTCACCCTCTCACATTGTTGCCGCACACTCTCTCACATAGAGGACAACACAATATAAAGGGGAGGGAGTAAGAGTGTAAGACCAAAACGTCACCCATGACTTCACAATTAAGGAAAAATAGTTACCCCATCCATGAGCACACGCACTGGATTACAACCATGAGGTGTCGGTTGTACAAAATCATTTTTGTAATTGTAAATCAAATTTTCACTTACCCAAAGAAACAAGAGAAGACCTAGCAAAGATTGCCATCTCCTCCATAAAAGCTTCATTTCTTGGTGCGACACCAGAGCCTAGTACGCAAAGCATTATGCAAAAACAATAAACCAAAATGATTGATGCTATATTGATCAACCCTTCATGCATGCTAGAAATCACAATATACATATAGGAGATTAAACATTTGTACCTAGTAGATTTGGCTGGGAAACTGAAGACAAAAAGCCTCATTTCAATGGGAGTCTAGATTATTTTGTAACATGAGAATTAGCAGGTAAGATTTATATAAAGTTGACGCGAGAGAGAGAGAGAGAGAGAGAGAGAGAGAGAGAGAGAGAGAGAGTCAATTTGTTTGTTTGTTAGGCCCTATTCTGTAGGGAAGAATTTTTCTTCAGGAATTGGTTTCCCTCTATGTCTGAAAAATTATGTAGCAGATCACCTCTAAACCCTATCTTTAGTTGGAGACCGTTTCAAACTCGATTTATGAGGACCAACTACTAATATATGAGGACCAGGTAACCAACTTAACAGACAATACCAATTACGTATTAACTAAAGTACATTAACCACCCATAAAAATAGAATCTTGATCTCGTCATACGCCAAATGTTGCCGTTTACGGCAGTCAAAAACTGCCACTAATAGTAGTAAAAACATCAATAAAGTTATTTGCGGCACTTTTATGACAAAAATAAAAAGTATAGTCTATGCCAATGTTGGGAAAAAAAAATGGTGCTAGATAAGTGCCGGTAATAAAATACTGCGCTTTTTGAGGCTCTTATAAAGTACCGGTAATAATTTTGATGTCCAAACAATTAAAACAACACTTTGCAATAAGCACTGGCAAAAACAAGCAATTACGGCAGTTTATAAGTGCCGCAAATGGACATGATTTTTTAATTAATAGCGGCTTGAAATAAGCATCGGCAAAGATCCATTATTCACAAACAATGCCTGAGGGCTTTTCACCCATATTTTCCCTCTAGAATCAAATTTTTCGATCTCATCAAAATTTTCAATGAATTCAACAATAAATATGCCTGTACCAACAGGTCATACAGAATAAAGTTTCATTAGATCGAATCAAGTTTAATTCACTTAATGCCCAAAATGCATCATCGATCTCCATGTCTAAATATTGAAGTTTCAAGTTTCAAAAAGATAGAAGTACGTAGCATTTACATAACTACAAAATATATACTAAAACGAGTCTCCATGGCGCATTATCAGTTCATTTCATTTATCTAGTTAGGTCTCTAAAGTCATGCGCAAAAGTGGATCCAACATTCTTACTGTCGTTCCCAAAAGCCATCTACACCAAAATAAAATGCCCCAAAGTCGTCCTCCCACTCTTTATTTTCCTCAATAGAATTGGAGCCATCCGAAGCACATTAACCATTGAATATTTGTGTCTCATTAGCCTGTTAGAATAAAAGTCAAATATCAATTTCACAACAGAGATAACTTGAAATAAAATAATTAAGCATCAAACTAGTTCATATATATCCTCACAGGTTTTCTGAATAGTACTAATCTACTACAACAAATGAAGGAATTCCCGGCATTTTTTAGTTTTCAGGTATTCGGAAAAGGGAAATGTGAACTAAAAGCATATATATTTGGAAAAACTTTTTCAATCTTTTCCATTACATATATCCAACATTCAAACTCAAGAAGCAAAATCTGATGACAGGGAAAACCTCTTACTTTTTGCTGGAGGTGGTAGAAGATTTGTTTGTTTGGGGAGAATGAACCAAAGAAGTAAACTCAATATGAATCCCTAAGGTAGTGCCGGGTTGACTCATTTGTAAATAAATTTGCGCTTGTAGACTTTAATTGCTGAGCCTACAAACTCTGTTGAATCTATCTAATCTAATAGTTAAAAGATTTTGAGTTGTAGAGGTACCTTTTAAATGAAAAACCCACATAACCCTGAGAAAATATCTCTACATACAACACCTATATGCCTATATCACTACATATGTAGCCCAATTCAGAAGGAGCTAATTTGAGCAATGATCGAACCCTTTAAACTAACAAAGGTAGGTGCTTTGGAATGACACAAAGCAGTATATGCGTGTATATACGTATGTGTGAGCAAGGGCGGATCTACATTGGGGCTGGGGTGGGCCCTGGCCCCCCGCACTTCTGAAAAAAAAAATTATAAATTTTAAAGTAGGGAATATTTATAGCAGCAGTGGTCTTTGGCGTAGTGGATGGAGCATCCTACTTTAAGCTTCACATCCTGAGATCAAATCTCCTAGGGCCCAGATTCTGTTTTTTAATTGCCAACTAGAATGAATACTCATCTCTCTCTCTCTCTCTCTCTCTCTTTCTCTCTCTCTCTCTCTAGGTTTGCAAATGTTTTTTACTAAATTAAGAGAAACGTGACACCTTTGAACATTAAATTTTTTTCCTCAAAGTTTAGCATTTTTACTTCATGTTTCTTTATGGACTATGGTAGGAATTAATGTACAATGAAAATGAAATCACAAACATGTCGATTAAAATATTTCTATGAATAAATTACGATTACTCATCTTTTTATATGTAGAGTGAAAGAGAGATTCTCTTTGGCTCTGGCATTCATGAAACTTGTCAATTTAACTATTTTTTGTGGTGTTTGCCAAAGGAAAACATAGAAAGTGGCGACTGATGGAGCTAATGGTCAATTTTATTTTTTGATGGTGCTAACATAAAGAGGGGCGAATAGGTGTCACCGGACTTTTGAATTTACGAGTATACAAAAAAAAAATCTAATACATTGTACAAAAAGAAATCTAATACATTGCACAAAAATGAAAAAAAAAATCTAATAGATCCGTTATAATTGATCTTTTTAAGGATCGAGGACGAAAGTTAGTCCTCTCTCCGTAATGCCATCCATGAGTGGGCAATTATAGCCTCGTTGGAGGCATCGGCGGAGCTATCAAATGTTTATGGGCCGCCCCCCCCCCCCCCCCCCCGGATTGGAAATCCTGGCTCCGCCACTGTGTGTGAGTTTCTTTATGTATCTGTAACCCAATTCAGAAGGAGCTTTTCTTCCAGCTGCCTTGTTCCATGAGCAAGGCGTTAGAAAATCCAGCTGCAAATAATTTAAGAAATGTATGTATGCAATAGCAAAGTACTATCGTTCATTTGCGGGACAAAAAAGATGGTCAGTGGTGGCACTTCAATTGAGTCACAAGAGAAAAGCTATAGTTGCAGCCTCTCGCATATGTGTAGCAGCTATTGCCTATATAGGCTAACATATAAGACATTTCTAACGTGACATGTACACCATTCCCTTTGCCACGTTACACAGTAGTTTTAATTGAGTATCAGATATAGCTAGGCACTTTGTTTTAGGCTTCATTGTTGGTTTAACACCTGGACGAAATTCTTCTTGTGGTTGATTGCGGATTACATAGAGTAGGCGGTTCAATAACAAGGCCACCATTCTTGGTGCTAACAGTTATGAGAGATGAGAGCTGTTCTTAAGGTCATAGAGGAGTGCATGTGTGTGTGCGCGGTGTTCCTAGAGTGTTCTGAAACATGTTCAAAACCACCAACCTAATGGGACAATATTCTGAAAAATGTCCCTATTCCAGCTATTTCAAGTGGAAATTGTTCATAATTAATGTGGGCTCTTTAGTCTCTTTTTCTAGGTTTATATGTTTTGGTTTCAACATAAGGATAAAATTAGGTCCCAAGTTGCTTAGACCTGGATGCTAGAGTCCAATTGGTCCATGAATCTGTGCCACTAAATAGCCTAAACAAAGCAGGTAGAGAAAAATTTCTCCAATCATCGCAGCAGCACTTCACCACTAATAAGAGAATTTTCAGCAATAACAGCAGAAAAAACAGGAGTATTTTCAGCAGTATAACTTCACAAATGCCATGAATACAACATAAATCTGTCCTAACTCCTAAGACTTTTATTGTGTGCGCACATTCATTTCATTTGCTGAACTATCTTCAAAAGGCTTGTATTTACCTCGCCCTGAGAATTAGGTCGTGAACAGGACGATAGAACCTTTTCAAAAAAAAAAAAAAAAAACAGGACAATAGAAGCTGGTTTTGAACGGCAAAAAAAAAAAAGAAAAAGATCCCAAGAGGTGTTACAGAGGACACGACGGAACTCAAAAAACTAGGATATGGACATGTCGGGGATACGTCGGTAATATTTATGTCTATTACTACCAAAGATGAAGCTTCGCTTGAATCTACTTCCCTAAAGTCTATTCAAAGTCATAAAGATTTTTATGGACCACCATTTTGTGATTTCCTGGCATCCAATCTTTGCATCAAGAGTAGTACTCTGTCCACGAAGGCAGTAAGAACAAGCATCAATTGCTTCGAACTTTTAGTATTATTGGACCCTTACGAAAGGTGTACGTGATCTTGATCATGTATATATGTATCTATAACTATATAAGACTAACTCGAATTTTCATAAACATAGACATAACTGCAACTTTTAACTTGGAGCATATATAATACTTGTACAGTATGTATGTAAAATCCCGACCCTAAATACCCACGTGATATAGTTGAATTAGCTTAATTATTTTAGAAAGGGCTCGATAGGGATCAATAATAGGATAGTTAAACGTGACACTACGGGGCCGATACGGTTTGAATCTCGGCCGATACGGTACGTCTCGGCCGGTTCGTCTCGGGATTTGGAGGCTCCGATACCGATACGTACTGTACCGTATCGGCCGATACGCCAAAAAAGTTAAAAAATTCACGACCACTACACCCGATTCCCGCGACGTATCGCTGATACGTCTCGATACCGATACACTGATACCGCGACCGATACCGTGACCGATACCGCTATTTAACACCCTTGTATTATAACACGTACAATTGATAAAAAAAATGCCACATAAAATGTATACGCATCTTCCGCATAGAACAGACATGTCTAGTAGTTTTTGAGGCACGGTATAAAATCCTGAGTTTTGGGATTTTTCTATAGGAATTTGACACTACCATGATGACCCTTGTATTTAAATTAGCTTATGTTGAATTTTTGAGAATTTTCGGAGACTGAAATCTGGACTGATTCAGACACAGTTTTGTAAAGCGCGTGCAAGCCTCATCATGCTTATTACGTGGCTATCTTTTTAACAAAGAAGATGACACCTAGGCTGTGTGCTTCGGCGATCACCACATGACTAAAATAATAATATTAGTAGCCTTAATAAATCCTTAACTATTCTGGAGGCAGACTAATAGAATTTAAGAAAGGAAGTGAGAGAGAGAGAGAGAGAGAGAGAGAGAGAGAGAGAGAGGAGAAGTGGAGTTCGCTTGAACCCAAATGATGCCAGCAACCGATCAAGTACCCAAGTGATGCCAGCAACCGATCAAGTACTGTAGGAAAATGGAGAGTTTTAAGGAATTACAGTACTGACCTAGTGAAACAACTAATCTGGGATGGAGAGGTCCTGACCCAGTACTCTAATTATAATAGAACGACCGTGAGCTTCAAGTATAGAAATAACTCCCAAGTTACTAACAATATCCAGTGTTAAAATTGTAGGAACCGTAGCCCGAACAGTTACGAAATTGAAATATTAGACTAGCTTAAATTTTTTTTTTTGCACGGCAAAAAAGGATTTTATTAATTAGACTAGCTTAAATTGTATTCACACCAGTAGTGATATTGTGAGTAATCAAATTTGTTGTATCAGGTGCAAGCCCTTCGGAGTAAGTTATTTCACAAGAAGCTAGACGCTATCTTTCGGTGAGTTTCATATACCTTGGATTTATGCTTTTTACTAAATGATTTGGAATGAGATTTGTGTTTAAATTATTGGGAAAAATATATAAAACTCATGTTTCTATGGGAGTTGATATCCGATGTTTCAGGAAGCGTTTAGCATATGTTTTTGTTATACTTGAGACCATGGCAATATGTTTGAAATATTGAAAACTTGATTTGCTGAGACATGGCTGTGATGATATGACTTATTCGAACGGTGTCCCAGACACTAGGGGACGTTAAATGGTCTAGTGTGGTTGATGAAATAAGGTTGGAGGTGCAGTCAGGCACCACCGGGTATTGATATCATACCACTCTCTAATGGGGTCGCTTCCTAACCGACTGGCATAAAAGGAAAACCGTTGAATGGGAGTGTTTGAAGTTGGGTCCTCTTTCTTGGACCAAAAGAAATGGTCCTTTGGACAAGTGTATGTCAAGTATTATTTGCTCTATTAATTGTTTTTATCTTTGGCCAATCATGATTATGGTTCAACATTTGTATTTCTATGGTTAAACTTGAAACCTTGGTATATGTTTCTCACATGAGCTTCGGCTTATGAAAACCTATTTTTTTCCAAGGTTGATGTAAATAACAGGTGGTGGTTAAGTACAATGGACCGAGTAGAAGCGGTAGATGCTAGCTTGTGAATAAGGAGTGTTTCTTTTTTTTTTTAAAGTTTTGTAAATATGTTTAGCCGTTTTCGATCTAAGTTATGTAGAGCTATGACAGTTAGTTGCTCTAGAGTTGTATATAAATAAAGCCTCCGTTGTCTCTTTGTTTTATGTTTTGAAATGGTTTGATTGTTAGGAAGGATGAGGCCTCGGTGACTATGTCACCGGCCGGTCACATGACCTATAGTGGAATTGGGACATGACAATATATACGAGAAGGAAGAGACCCGTAGAATTAACGCTCACTAATTAATGTCCTCTCCGTTGACCAATTTGTAATTCCAAGTATTACATTAGTAAATTTGATTATGTGAAGAAACAAAAACACTTAAAGCCTTGTAATAACTGGAAGAACCGAAGAATTACAACATGCAGAGATTTCAGTTAGAGAGACAGATCACGAAGCAAAAAAGACAGAAAGTTGTTGGCTGGCTTTATTAATGGGAAAAATTATTGGGCGTTTCGCACCCCATGATGGGGTCAATACTACATTTTGATGGATTCATTTTTCAGTCTCAACAAAATTATGCTACCTCTGTCTCATTTTAAATGCTCCCTATGAATATCTGTGTCATTTTCAAACGTCTATATCTTTTTTTTGGTAATGTTTTCAAAGTTTTTTAAAAAATTGTCGAATAAAACTAATTGAGATCTATCAAATAAGATCCATATTGCATATAAAATACATTAAATAAATAAAAACTACAAAAGTTTTTAAAAAGTGTTAAAATTAATTAATGCTTTGGGTTTTATTTTAATTGGGCTTTTAGTTTTTATTTTATTTTGTGTTTGGACCATCTATTATGTTTGTGTTTTGGGCTACTTATTTTGTCTTGTTATTGGGCTCATTGTTTGAGAAAGCCCAAACTTATTATGTACCTTTGCCCTAGTATTTAAAGGCTTGGAATGAGAAAAAGGGCAGCAGCCCCACTACTGAAAATCTGATCTAGAGAGTAGCATCTTTCTTCCCCTGTTTTTCACATTTCTTGCGGCAAAAAGGGCAGCCATTATTGGCCACTATTTTGCTAGCTATTTCCCCACAAAAATCAATTTCAAAGCTTGGGTTATGCCAACATAAGTGGTATCAAAGCTTTGTGTGGATCAAATCAACTTGGGAGTGAAGATTTTTGAAGGGGAAACAAAACCCTAGAAGTCTATAACAATGGCAAGTTCAAACAATCAAACCATGGGAGCTCAAGCACTTGGTTTTCCACTTTTCAATGGAGAAAACTATGATTTTTGGAGTGTGAAAATGAAGACCCAACTTGAATCAAATGATGTTTGGGAGTATGTAGAAGATGGGTTTAATGATCATGAATGTGATGAGGTTTTGACGGAGGGGCAAAAGCAACAATTGAAGGTGGATAAGAGGAAGAATGCAAAAGCCCTCTCCATGATTCAACAAGGGATTATCAACAACATTTTTCCAAGAATCATCAATGAAACCAAAGCTAAGAAGGCATGAGATATTCTTCACAATGAGTATAGAGGCAACACAAAGGTAAAAACCATCAAACTCCAATCTTTGAGAAGAGATTTAGAAAATATGAAAATGAAGGATGTTGAATGCTTGAATGCCTATTTTTCTAGACTTATGGAAGTTGTTAATCAAATGAAGGCATATGGGGAGAATGTTTCTAGTAAAAAAATTGTTGAGAAAATCTTGATTACTTTGACGTCAAAATACAATCCTATTGTTGCCGTTATTGAAAATACTCAAGATCTTGCCACTTTGAGTGTTGATGAGTTGATGGGTTCTATTAAGACATTTGAGCAAATATTAAGTAGGCAATCCGAAAAGTCAATTGAAAGTGCCTTTCAATCTAAGCTAAATGTTAGTACTCCTAAACCCCAAGGAAAATGACCATCTTCAAGTTATAACCAATTTAAAGGGAATTCATCTAGAGGTGGAAAATTTGAACAAGGAGGAGGAAGAAATGATAGAGGAAAAGGAGGAAACAATTTTCAAATGGGAAATAATTTTCAAAGGGGAAACAACTTTCAAAATAGGGGGAATGATGGGCCCCCTCAACACAAGTGTGGAATTTGCAATAGAGGGAGTCATGTTGATAAAGATTGTTGGTTTCGAGGAAAGCCACAATGTCACAATTGCAACAAGTTTGGGCACGTCAAAAGGGATTGTCGAGTCACAACCAATCAACAAGCCAATTACACCGAAGAGCAAGAATTTGAAGGGAACATGTTTTATGCTTGTCAAGCGGCTTCGGAGCAAAAGAATGATGTGTGGTTTCTTGATAGTGGTTGTAGTAACCACATGACCGGAGATGAGAGTAGTTTTGTGAAGATTGATACTTTCTCCAATTCTCAAGTAAAAATGAGAAATGGTGCCTTGGTCCAAGCAAAGGGAAAGAGTACTTGTTCCAGACTTGGAGCAAAACTTGTTGAGTGTTGGGCAACTTGTCGAGCATGGGTACTATGTGCACTTTGAAGAAGGCTCTTGCAAGATTTATGACAAAGGGGGGAGAAATCAACTTGTAGCAAATGTTAAGATGGAGAAGAATAGAAGCTTCCCTCTCACTTTTCGCTACACAAAGGATGTTGCATTGAAGATGGATGTGGTTGATGACTCATGGCTTTGGCATAGAAGATTTGGGCACTTGAATTTCCAAAGTTTGAGAAACCTACAACAAAAGAACATGGTGTATGGGTTGCCGACTATTCATGAAGTCAAGCAAGTGTGTGAAGGGTGTGCACTTGGAAAGCATCACCGGGAGTCATTTCCAAAAGACAAGGCGTGGAGGGCTAGAGCACCATTGAAGCTTGTTCATACCGATGTGTGTGGGCCTATGGACACGCTAACTCATGGAGGTAACTAGTACTTTATCATTTTTATTGATGATTTTTCAAGAATGACTTGGGTTTATTTCATGAGGGAAAAGTCTGATGTTTTCTCAATTTTCAAAAAGTTTCAAAGCCTTGTGGAAAGGCAAAGTGGTCTACTAATAAAAGTTTTGAGAAGTGATAGGGGTGGAGAGTACAACTCAAATGAATTTGACAAGTTTTGTGAAGACATTGGCATGGAAAGGCAACTAACGGTTGGGTACACTACACAACAAAATGGAGTGGCCGAGAGGAAGAATAGAACCATAGAGGAGATGGCAAAATCAATGTTACACGAGAAGGGATTGCCCAAGACTTTTTGAGTCATTTGTTTTAACTGCTTGCATGGTTAGGCCTTTAATTGGTTTTCTTAGTAATATTATCCATATTGTTGCTTCTCAAAGAATAGCCAAACAAAATCCTATATAAACACTGCACGTACCATTTAACAATGTCATTTGTCGGACTGCTTCTCCATCATTGCTCCTAAAACCAATTGGTATTAAAAAGGGTTTCAACAAAGTCTTTTATAGCATTTGATATCGCACACGCAAGTCTATTTTTAAAGTGGTCGCAGGGAATGACATTGTGTAATAAAATTCATTGGGGCACTCCGGGCCCAATAGTGACCCGAAATCCTCTCATATGATGATCTCTCATGTGGTTTGTCATGTGAGCAAAACAAGACTCATCATGGTCTTATTCCATGAGATCCAAACCGTTCATTCAGTAGGTCTCAATGTGTTAATTATCATTGCAAAAAATCAAGTTGATCAAAGATTGGTTAAAGCTTGGCCGAATCATATTTGTTTTAAGAGTAAACGGTCATAGTCAGGTGAACTTGATTTTTGAATACATGTTAAAGACCTCGAGACTTGAAAAATGTACTGTATTTGGATTGTCAAATGAACCTGTACCTAGTTCTATATATTAGGGTCACATGAGGGACCACATGAAGATTTTTATCACATGAGAATGTTTTTATGTTCAAGGTTATAAAAACTTGGTAAAATTCCATAAGTACCCTTGTGTTTAAATTGTTCAACTACCTACATCATTTAAATTTGATGCAATCATTATGCTAACTTAAAAAGTGAAGGATATAATTGGAAGTTAAACATTTTTTAAAATAATCATTGTATTATACTAAAAATTTGAAATCCCCAAATGGATATCGAAACCGGACAGATGGAGTAATAATGATGTCTCCAAAATATTTTTGAGTATAATGGAAATGTCTCCGGAGATGGCAATTACAAAGTTACAGTAATTGAACTGACATACCACTATATCGACATCCATTGTAGGACTACAGTGCAAAGTAGTGCGTGGTCACCAGACATCAATAAAAATACATTTTAACAACTCGAATAGAAACCCCCTCGAGTATTGTTCTTTTTATTTACGCTCACCTCGACTAGTCTGTCCCAATCTAGTCAAAAGTAGGCTGTACACGCCGGGGCTAATTATTCATACTTGGAGGGAAGGAGCGATTCCTGTGGCTGTATTTGGCATTTGGAATCTTTCATTTCTGACTTAGTATTTGGATCAAAGAATTGTTGGGAAATTTATGCAAAAGAAAAAGGAGAAAAAAGGAAAAAGAAATCTTGCGCAATTTTCTTTGCCAAGTTTAATATATAGTCCCATCGTATTTGAACAAGTACCTCCATCCAATACTTAACAGAAACTCCCGAAACAATGTCGTTTTGTAGCTTTGTCATGGGCTTCCAAATTTCCGGATGGGAGTTTCCATATTCTGAAGAAAATTTTAACTAAGGAGACTGATAATGCCACGAAGGCATTTTTTAGTGCTACGACCATTTATCTTCTCTGAGAACAATACCCTTAGAGCTCTAACATCTTCTCTCACTGGATTCATTATCTAGCCTCTTGGAGCCTTCACCGCCTTCTGTTCTTTTTTTTTTCGTCCGAAATTGGAGGACGGACCCACACTTCTTTCTCTCTCTCACCGAAGGCCGTCGGAAAGGTGTGGGAGAATTTGACCCGTTTTCTTTCATACTCCTGCTTCTGATAGCTCGAGTCTCAACCCATTTTTATAGAAACAAAAACATCCCAATGGCGATCTCGAATGAGCAATACCGTTGTACCCATCACTCAATTTCATAACCGTTTTAATAAAATCCTTTTTTATTCTTTAAAAAAAAAAAACTTGGAGAGTCGGAGACATAGGTAGAATGGACACAAATGGGCTATGGGTATATTTTGGTTTGATGTGATCAGGATGGAACCAGAGGGGAGCTCGGAACCATAGGGGAGCTCGTAGGGGCGATCGCCTCTGCAAAGAAAAAAAAAACCTCTAGTATATAGAAACTTTTTTTCCTTATGAATTGTATAAGCTCGCTTGCGAAGTATTTTGAAAAAAAAAATTGCCCATTCATAGTAAAATTCTTGGCTCCATCCCTGGATTGATTTATTTTTCACTCATGTTCTTCCTCTCGGCAACGGAGAAATAGGTTAAGTCTTACAGAATAATAACAGAAAAGATCAATTGTTATTTGCACTATATTCTGTCTATTGTTATAAAACCTAAACACTGGGGAAGCAGGTATCTAGCTGGGGAGAAAAAGAGAGAGGGAGGGAAAATGGATGGAGTGATGGACAAAGGAGGTGGATCTCATAGGGGTATTTTGAGTTTGACAGTAGATGAAATGAAAGGAAGAAAGCCGGAGAAGAGGTGGAGGAGATGGAATTGGGTATGCTCTACAGAATAAAGAGAGAAGATGCTGAAGAGAGAGGGGGTAAAATGGTAAGGCCAGTAAATTTGTCGTGGCATTAAAAAAAGGATTTGTGGCGCCATTAACAGTACCCTTAACTAATTAGATCATTTGGTTAGAAAAATAGGATGCGCCTCATTTTTTACAAGATCACTGAATTAATTATTTCATTGCTAGTTGGATCTGTAGCTTGGAATCGTTAAACCTCCAATTAGTAGAAATTCCTCGTCCACAAAATCCAAGGAATTTGTGGTAATGCTGATATATCCCGATACCGATACACCGATATCGCGACCGATACCACTATTTAAAACTATGGACATAGCAAACTTGCTTTGAGCTTGAGCACTGAAGAAAGTATTTCTCTTTCTGAGGAAGATTACGATTATCTGTTTTCCGATCAAGCCTAGAATTGTCCAATTCATCTGAACTAGGTCCTTTAGACTGGTCAAAAGTCAAAGGCGAAAATTCATCTGGTTTTGCAGATTTTGTCGAGCTTTCATCAAACTTGGCAGGTGAGTGCCCTTCTACAGAAACGTGTGACTCTACCGAATATTTTCAAAAGCTCCACTCATATTCTGCCTAGGGCTCCAAGCCTCCAAGTGTGGGTATTGAATTGTAGATGACTGGGTAATTCTCTAAATGGAGAGGTGGGATATAGTTCGATCGAATTGCTGCATAGCACAGTTTGGTGTACCAAAAATATTGCCATGATCATCATCTGAAACAAGCCTAGAGTGGTAAACATAACTCAGTGTATTGCCCTTCAAAATTGAAAGGAATTTTATTTTCCCTGAACGGAACTCGCCAGTCTCCACAACATTCATCTTTATCTTTTCTCATAGAATCATGATAAAAAAACATACATAAATGAAGGCTAAAACACAAACACGTGTGAATAATTAATTAAACCGTTTGATAGAAAGGACAATATGATTTCATTACTCAGCCTCTGCCTTGAGGAAGGCTAAAACACAAACATGCACGATATTAATAGGGGAGATTTGCATGGTCCCAGAATTGAATGAATTTATTCAAAGGAAGGAAAAAAAAAAAAAAAAAACCTAAACACAGTAAAGTACCCAGAATTGCATGGCTACCATATCCGAATTGCGAACGAGCTGTTCAGAGAACAAAATGCCATTGTAATCTCTCCCTGCCAATCCTTCAGACGATTTCACCACAATTTGTTGAAAAGTGGACTGAACAGTTATTAAATTTGCTCAAGATCACGTACACAACTTGTGGTGATTTCTTTTCCATCACGTTTAGTCCTACTGAAGATTGCCATCTGTTCCATCAAGTTTCATTTCTTGGTGCGATACCAGAGCCTAGTGCATAAAACATTATGTAAACAGAAAACCAAATGATTGATGCTTAGACTGATCACCCATTCATGCTATAAATCATGATAAGATGAAACCACATGTACCTAATACTAGATTTGACTACAAAACTGAAGAGGGAAAGTCTCATTCCATGGGAGATTGGATTATGGTTTTTAACAGGAGAAGCAACAGGTAAGATTTATAGTCGTGGATGAATCAAGGAAGAGAGAGAGAGAGAGAGAGAGAGAGAGAGAGAGAGAGAGAGAGAGAGAGAGAGAGAGAGAGGATTGTTGGCCCTATTCCATTGGAAAGAATTTTTCTATGCCCAAAAAATTTTGTAGCATATCACCTCTAAACCCTATCTTTGTTTTGTGACCGTTTCAAACTCGGCTTCATAATCATGATAGGTCTCAAAACATTGATCTAGATTGTTCATTTCCTAAATTTAGAAATTATTTTCGGGAATAAAATAATTTAAATTTTTTTGGGACATTGATAACACGTACAAACAAATTAATTAAAATGGTTACTCCCTCCGTCCCTTTTTAAATGTGTTGCTTCGTAAATCCAACTTATTAAAGAAACGTCATCATTACACCTTTCACATCAACTTTTTCCTCCACTTTACACTATTCACATCAACTTTTACCTCTACTTTCCAAAATTATCCTCTACTTTTACCCATTAACTCTTTACCCACTAACTTTTCAAAAGGGCAAAATGATAATTGTACAAACTTTTACCCATTAACTTTTTAAACCACACACTTATTTAGGGACAACCCAAAATGGAAAGTTAAACACTTAAAAAGGGACGGAGGGAGTATTAATTAATAGATAGTTTAATTTTACGATCATATTTACCATTTTGGGAACCCGTGATCTATGCGATAAACTTTGAAATTAGTTGAACACGCCTTTGTTAGTGTTGTCAATTGATTTCAAGGTTAATCAAGCAACCAAATTTAGCGTACAATCATTTGAGACAACCAGTCTATCATTTTTTTGCTCGATAAAAGAAGAGTTTATTGAAATACGATACGGGTACATCGTACGCGAAAGGGGGGGAAAGGGTCAACAAAAGTTGGAACCCAACATCAAATGGGCAAAGGCCCAAGCATCAATGGGCAGAGCCCAAAAACCATCAACCAAATAAAAGGGGTCAAGCCAAGCCCACGAAGGGTCAGACTTGGCCCAAACCCAAACATCAATCTGCAAACCCTAACACCAAAACTGCAGCCGCTCCTCCGATCAATCCACCAGCCACCACGCAAATGCCGCCAACCACCAAAGCATGCAGAAGCCAGACGCTGCCGGAAATCAAACGAAGCCCACGTCGCCGTGCATCCCCCACATTCCGGAAACCCAAAAACCACCAAGGAACACGATAGATCCCCAAAAGAAGATAGCCCAGGTCGCCGAAACCAGGACACCGTACGCCGACGAAGAGCCACGGCAGAGAGCCAACAAGCGCCGCCACCAACGAGCCACAAACCATGGCAACAAAGCGCAACCATGCCGTTAGGCAAAATCGAGACCACTCAGGAGTGGATCAGTGGGGGGCATCTCAACCAAGCGAACCAAAGATCCGAAACCAAACACGCCGTTAGGCAGAAAAACGGAAACTCCAGGTGAGGTGACCGTCGGTGGTCGAAGAACCAAGGAACGCAGGGAGGAGAAAGGAGGACCAGAAAAGGAAGGAGAGCCTGTGGGGAGAGGGGTGAGGAGAGCCCGGGGGGAGGAGGGAAGGAGGAGCCTCCCCCCAGGCGGAAGATCTGGAAAATGGAAGCTAGAGAGAGAGAGGGAGGGGAAGAGTTTTCGCAGAGAGAGAGAGAGGGGGCGAGAGTTGTGTTAGAATGTGATTGACAACCAGTCTATCATTAGCAAAGATAATATTGGTTCGGGAGCTATGTTACGGGATGGAAAGGTGTTAGGCATGACACCCATCCTCCTAACCAAAATGGTTAGTCTTTACTCATTATTTATGGGATTTTTAAAATTGTTATTAAGATGATTTTATCAAATATGGATACCAAAATGCTAAGTACCCATAAAACTTACCCATAAACTTACCCAAAATTTGAAGTCAATGGCTCAGATACATTCCCAAGTGAATTTGAGCTACTGATTTCAAATTCTGGGTAAGTTCCTGCGTAAGTTTTTTTTTTTGTGTATGTAGCATTACTAATAAGGATAGGGAACAATGAAATAAATAAATTATGCATGAGGCTAGACTTAGAGAGATGAAATATAAACGAAAATTGTAGAATAAGAGAAGAAAGAACTTCTTTGACCAGTGCTCGGATACTCCTCTCAAAATACAAATTTGGCAAATATATAACTCAGTTTTGCCACGAAAAGCACATTTCTTTGATTAACGCTTCGAAAACTTGGATTGTGGGCACGGGTTTCAGGTAACTTTAGAATATGTCAAAATGGATTAGGACAAATATATTTGAGATTTTTGCAGGCTAATTTGGAAAGTGAATTTTGGGTTTGAAAGGAACAACACTAGAACAAGGCTAAGTAAAAATGAGTTTTTGGCTGAGATATTGTTTTGTAGATCTTGAATTGTGCAAAAACCTAGAGTTTAAGGTGCTTTATGTTGTCATGGGAGAAGGTTCCAGCCTTCAATCCTTAACCAGAGTTGGATGAAGAGCCATTGCAGGCACCATGCCAAGCCAATACCCTTCCAGCAGCATCAGAGGTTTATCTTTTGGGTTCAAAAATAGCGGTTGCCATGTTTTAAAAGTCAAACATCGCGGCACTAACTCTAATGCTCACATCAACAGTTTTGGTTCTGGGCTTATTTTTGTATCAATAGGGGCTTTTTGGCTTGGTATAGTTGGGATGGGCTTAATGGATTTTTTTGAGGACATGAGAAGTCCTAATTTTTTTTTATTGGCAACAAAAAGTTATATTAAAGAAGCTCAATGAAGATTACATTGAGGCATAGAGTGAGAGAACACGATCTAACCAAAGGTTAGAGCACGCAAATGGCAAAGCCCTTACACCCATATGCCTGAAACCCTGCTAAAACAATGAAAATTATACTCGAAGGCCTACGAAGCCTAGATACAACAATAAAGCACTAGAGGCCTCGCCCAAACAATTGGGCTAAGCCCAACCACTAGAAAGCCCTAAACCACAGTACAAACCATCCTCCGCCACCACCACCAAAGTTCTTGACAGCCACAACAACAACCCGAGGGCCACCGGCCACCATCTCCAAACCCCTGCACCACCATCGGTAAACCCAAGAAATGATGAAGCCGATGACAAACAACCCATGCTATCTCAGAAGCTCCATGAGCCATTAAAAAAATACCACGCGTGGCACCAATCGGCAACCTAGTGGGAGACCTCGACGGTCACCCACCCCCACCGCACTAAGCAAAATTAGAAAATCCCAATAGAGATCTGGCCGGAGATATTGAACTTGGACGGAGGAACCAAGCAACCATGGCATAGATGAATGGAAAACCCATAGCAGCCAAGGTCTGGGGGTTGAAAAAAACAAATGGGGAGAAGCAGAATGCATGAAGAATAAGGCCTCACCGAAAACTAGCAAAGGAAGCGCCACCCTCGTCATTTACTGGAAGTCCCTACGCATCTCATCACATGGTACAGAGACCCAAAACACCCAGAAATGAGGGCCATGACGCCGATGATGCCCGCAACTTCGAAGCCACCGTCTATCACTGCTTGCTGCCGTTCAGTTTTAGATAAAAGATAAGAGAGGATCAGAGAAAGAGGAATGATAGGGTTAGATATGGAGATAGAGATGGTTAGAAGGAGGATGAGGAGGAGTGGGGGAGCAGGTGGTGCGGCGGTGCACCTCCCCTACCGAACACCTAAACTTGAGGCAGCGGCGGCTTTTAGAGAGAGAGAGAGAGAGCGCTTGGATCAAACTTTATGAGAAGTCCTAATCACCAAAGCATTAATCAATATCAAGTTCTCATCTTGGCTTTGTTAGCATTTTCATCATTGGCGACATATCTGGACTACAGCTTATGAGTTACAAATCATCAAAATTGGGGTGTCTACAATAGCCAAACAAAATATGAGTAGTTTGTTTTTCAATTCATATCCAATCAGAACTGTTATTTGTTAGGAATGTTTGGAACCCAAGTGAGAGTTGCAAGCTCAAGTTAGGAGGAATTTTGATATGTTGAAGTATAGAGGCGAGTTCCTCCTGAAAAAATAACGCCCAGGCCACAGTGATAATTCAATCATCTGTTTTGTAGAACACACAAATAATTCTGCAAGTTGATGGTACATTTGCTTCTGATTTGCATTGTTTTCTCATAAATGGATAACATTTTTAATTTAATTTAAATTGTTCATTATAATTTTTTGCTATGCAAAAGGGTAGAGGAAGAGGCGACTGAGCATAGTAAGCCCCCTAGACATGACCATAGGGACTCTAGAGCAACAAAGGGCCCTAGAAGGAATGAAAGAGCCACAAGAACTATGGCCCACCAAGAAACAAACTTTAGATTGCTTTGATCAGCGATTTGCTCACGAGACTATCAGTACTAGCCAAATTTATTTATTTTTTTAAATAATTTCTCGATAAAACCTAATAATGGTTGATTTCAAATTGTCATTAACAGTGAAATATTTGATATTGGATTGGAAAACGTCACCTTTGTGCGAGAAGTGGTCCTAGTTTCAACTTAAGAAATGGAAAGTATGCAGCTTATTAATGAAATTGAATCTTGGAAAAGCTTCTGATCATTCGCTGTGGACCTGTGGTGTTTCCTAATGGGAGTCTTTTGTGGGTTGTAGGCAATCCTAGATCGGTACAGTGACACTATTTGTAGCTCTTGCAAGTATAAAAACTTCTAAATTGTCTTGAGCACTTCAATTAGGTCCGTTTTAGTTTGGACTAGGCCTAATGCTCTTTACAATTGTTTAGGCCTTTTTATTTTTCCTATTAGACCTATTTATTTTTCCTAGTGGCCTACAAAAGACCCCTACTCAGCCTATTCCTAAAATTATGGGGGTGCCCCAATTTTTTTGGGGTTCTTTTGGATGCCCTAGGCCCTGGGCCTGGGCCGGCCCTGGCTGTGGTGTTTCATAACACAAGTCTTTTGTTTGTTTAACTTTCCTAAGCTTTTTGGATGCCATTATTCTGTCTTGCATGCATATCTTCCTCGTCCATGGTTGTGTTGGTAAAAGGTAAATTTACAGCTGAATTCTCATGCTTGGACTATTTATTTGTGGCTGCCACTGAAGGGTGGAATTGACGATAAGGATAGCTACATATGTTTTAAGAGGTGATCTCCTACCTAGGGTTGGGCATTTCATCCGCCCCGCCCGAATCCGATCCGATCCCCGATCCGAACGGATCGGCAATATGGAGATCTGTTTGGAGATTGGATAGCATATGGAGATTTTTTTTGAAAATGTTTGGGGATTGGATAGGGGGTGGAGATAGGCATGTCCCCGCCCCGAATCCGCTCCGAATCCGTTCCCCGCTCCGTCCCCGCCCCGCTCCGCCCCGTCCCCGATCTGCCCCGTCTCCGAATCCCCGAAATATAGGGGTCTATTTATGAATTATGAAACTTTGGGGTCTCACTGAATTTTCTTCAAATATATGGCTTTAGCAAGTGGAATGAGTTTTAGCGTGACATGTATTTCCCAATCATTAGAAACATGTTTTTCTAATGATTTTTAGTTTTTTTCTTCGCTTAGGTATATATTTTCTTGTGACTGGAATTAATTCCATCAAGTAAAAGCCAATTGAAACAAGTCAAAGTACATATCAATAGATGTGGCCCATTTAGTTTCCATCTTCGCGAACATCTCATTTTAAAAAATTGGAGGGTTTTGAGAATGTAAACATAATGGAAAACATGGTCTTCTAATGATGTTTTCCAAAGTTCGGAATTCACAATGTTATATGTTGGGCTGCCTGTTATTTTGTTCAGAATTCACACTTGATTTTAGGGAAAATGATTTGTAATTGGGCTTCTATAACTATTTACTTGTTACTCTAGGGAAAATGATTGGATCCCCGAAATCCCCGTGGGGATCCCCGTTCCCCGTTTGGAGCGGGGATGGAGGATAAAAATAAATCCCCGTTGGAGATTGGATAGGGGATGGATATGAGTAAGGGGTTTGGGGATTGGGGGTGGAGATAGTAGTCTCCGGCCCCGATCCGTCCCCATGCCCATCCCTACTCCTACCGTTGATCTTGTGCTATTGATAGGGGTTATGAATCCGTGCTTTGTTTCGCAGGTAGGGGCTACTATCGTCAAAGTAGTTAACTCTGCCATTCATTCATACAGCACGCAAAGCAACTTTTTTCCCATTTCAATATCGAACAAGTCACGCACAATCCTGCATGCCAGTATGCCACTACTCAAATTCTACGTCAGATCCAATACTCTTTCATCAAATTATTTTCGGAGAATCCTGTACTCCATTCTATTTTTACGGCCTCCTCTTTCAATGAGGTAGTCTGTGAATATCTGGCTCCCTTTAGGAAATCCTTCATCAATTTGTCGATGTCTTCATCTGGGTTATCATGGTCATTCTTTATGGGCCCTTCGCTTCTTGAACTTGTGTGATTCAGTGGAACACTGTGCATGGCTTGAAAGTTTGACTGCAGCTCTAGCAGCCATATTTGCCTGTTCTGCCGACTCCACAGCTGCCTGTGCTGCAACTGTTGCATCCTTAAATTCCAATTCCAATGCTTCCAATCCATTGGGAAAGAATTCCCATCTCCGGAAGACGAATGCCTGACTCATCTCAGATTTGGTTCCTATAAAATCCAAACAGGCGGTATGTATAATGAAAAAAGATACACACTAAATCAACGGTCTGGATTTTAACAAAACTTTTATGGGGAAAGAAGAGTTTTTTTTATTAGAACTCGGTTCGTTGAAAACACTTTCGGATAGCTCAGACAAGTGCTGCATGGTGCAGTAAACTAAGAGCCCCGCTCATCCGGACAAGTCAAACTGCAGCCACACGTGAAGAACCAGCCTAGCTCGTCCGGTCCACTACTAAAAAATTCACCTCTAGTCCCAAGAAATTGGCACGGCTCGTGTCTCTTGCCTACAAATGCCAGAAATTGCAGACTAAGCATGTTGTGCGCGAGTGATAGAGGGTTTGAAGCGAAGTTATTCTTCGCATGGGTACGAAATTAATATGAACTATATAAGTATAAAGATACACTTACTTCAATAGCCAACTTTTTTTTGGGTTCAATTCTACCTAAAACCCTAACCCTGTGACAATTTCTAGCCAGACACATTAAGTGTTGGGTTTGCCCACAAAAATAAGCCCGATAAATGTTTGGCCCAAAAAAAAAATGATTGTGGGCTACTTTGGGTGGAAGATTCTACACTGGCACATGTTTGTCACATGGTTGTGTTGGTATATTGGTTAGTTTTCAAGGAAGCAAAAAGGGGTTTTTACCTAGAAAAATAGCTACTAATTATAATTGGGTCTTGCTAATCTTTGCCCATTAGGCGAAGGATAATAGGTACATAAAGACAAATGACTTAGGATTTCAATACACGTTTCACGGATAATAATACACTTTTATGGATATTAATACACTTTTTTTGGATATTGATTGATACACTTTTCGCAAATTATCTTCGGCCTTAAGAGCGGAGTTTAGTATTTTTCATTTCAAATTGAAATTAATTCTTTATAATTCCCTCTAAACTGTCCACGTATGAACAAAATTTCAGTCAACATCATAAAATGCAAGTATCAAAAAAATTCATCCAACATGAATTTGTAACGGCGAAATGAATTGTATAAGCTCCAATAAAAAAGTTGGCCTACGAAAAGAGCAAGATACCAATGTCCAAAGAAGAAAACAAAAAAAATCTTATAAACCCACTGAAATTACCCATTACATCTATTGATACCAAGACCCTAGGCACATGTCTTCATTGTGAAACCAAAATACAAAAGCCTTCTACTGATTAACAATCAGTGCTTGAGAATTTGCTTATATTTTGCTTACAAGTTAATATTTTCACCTACGTATAATGTTGTCGAAGAATTTTCTTTGAATTTCTTATTTTAGGGGTGATTACAAAAATGTAATTTTAGGATTTATTCCATTAACTTGGCTTTTTTACTTTTCATGTTTTTCAAGACAGGTTATTTCCTCATACACATCAACTAAAAAAACTTTAAAAACCAAATTTCAATGTTGATTTGAACATTGAACTGAGAATTAAATTAGTGCCACCAAATGACAAGATATTCATTTTTTTACCACTTCATTACAATCTTATTATTACAAAGGAACTTCCAGAAGAAGAGAGAAATGGAATGACAATCAAGTGAAGTTAAGGAACATTTGTCATAGACTCCTCGTGTAGAGTATTTACGAGAAGCTGCATATGCTCTTGGAAGGCTGTGAAGCCCTCTACTGAATCTGCTAATTTGTGTGATATTTGGAAGTTACTTCCTGACTTTTTGTAGAATATTTCTTCTTCATTCTTTCGATTGGGCTAGTTTGCATTGTCCACGTAAGGTCTTTTGTTTGTTGATCTTCTGAGCCTTCGGTACAGTGTCTTTTGTTTGTTGATCTTCTGAGCCTTCGGTACAGTGCTTGTTCTTTTATGCAATTGCAAGGATATCCCCTTGATCTCTTTTGAGATTGCAAGGCTATACCCTTGAGCTCCATCAAGCTTCATTTCTTGGTGCAATACCAGAGCCTAGTACGTAAAGCATTATGGAAACAAAAAACCAAATCATTGATACATAGATTGATCACCCCTTCATGCTAGTAATCACAATAGGATTAAACAACTGTCCCTAATACTAGATTTGGCAACAAAACTGAATAGAGAGAGAGTCTCCTTTCATTGGAGATTAGATTATGGTTTTTAACATGAGAATCAGTAGGTAAGATTTATAGTTGTGGATGAAGAGAGAGAGAGAGAGAGAGAGAGAGAGAGAGAGAGAGTAGCTCTGTTTGTTTGTCGAGCCCTATTCCATGGGAAAGAATTTTTCTACATGAATTGGTTTCAGGCTATGCCCGTAAAATTATGGAGTAGATCACCTCTAGATCTATACCTTATCTTTACTTGGAGACCGTTTCAAACTCAGTTTTGTAAAATCACAATAGGTATCAAAACATTGACCTAGATTATTCATTTCGTAAATTTAGAAATTATTTTCATAAAAAAATAATTTAAAAATTATCGTGGGACATTGATGCACATCCAAACAAATTAACATGGTATATTAATTACTCCTAATCGATAGTTTAATTTTAAGATCATATTTACCATTGTGGGCGCCCGTGACCTTTGCGATGAACTTTGAAATTAGTAGAAAACGCGTTTGTTAGTGTTGTCAATTGATTTTAAGGTTAATCAAACAAACGAATTTAGCGTACGTACAATCATTTGAGACAACCTGTCTGTCATTAGCAATGATAATATTGGTTCGGAAGCTATGTTACGAGATTAAAATAATTGTGAAGATGATTTTATCAAATACGGATAGGGAGCATGTAAATAAATTAATTATGCGTGAGGCTATATTTAGAGAGATGAAATATAAACGAAAATAGTAAAATAGGAGGATACTCCCTTCAAAACACAAATTTGGCAAATATATAACTTGGTTTTGCCGCGAAAAGCACTTTTTTTTTATATTAATTCTTCGAAAACTTGGTTTGAGGCAAGGTCTCGGGTAACTTCATGAGAGAAGGTTCCAGCCTTCAATTCTCAACCAAAATTGGATGAAGAGCCATTGAAGGCACTATGCGAAGCCAATATCTTCCCAGCAGTTTTTGGCTTGAAAAATAGTGGCTGCCATCTTTTAAAAGTCAAACATGGCTGCCACTAACTTTAATGCTCACATCAACAGTTACGGTTTTGGGCTTGAACTTTGGTTTGTGTTTGGGCTTCCTCTAGGCCTTTTTTGTGGGCTTTGATTTGTACATTGGGCTTGGAAATATTTACTCGATTTATTTTTGTTGCAATAAGGGTTTTTTTGGCTTGGTATAGTTGGGATGGGCTTAATGGAGTTTTTAAGGATATGAGATGTGTAAATTACCAAAGCATTAATCAATATCAAGATCTCATCTTGGCGTCGTTAGCATTTTGATCATTGGGGACATATATATCCAGACTCCAACTTATGACTTACGAATAATCAAAATTAGGGTGCCTATAACTGTCAATCAAAATATGAGTAGTTCATTTTATACAATTGATATCCGATCAAAACAATTATTTGTTAGGAATGTTCTCTCACTGGTTTGTGTGGTTGCAGTCACTATTTTGGGACCCTAAGCGATACTTGCAAGCTCAAGTTTGGAGGAATTTTGATATTGGAAGTACAGAGGTGAGTACCTCCCAAAAAATCATCGCCCAGGTCATATTGATAATTCAATCATTCGTTTTGTAGAACGCACAGATAATTCTGCAAGTTGATGTAACTATGTTTACATTTGCATGCTTTTCTCATAAATGGATGACATAATGACAAAAATATATTTTAATATTGCAATGCAAAAGGGAAGTGGAAGAGGCAACCGAGCATACTAAGCCCCTTGGATGTGACTATAGGGGCTCTAGAGCCATGGTGGGCCGTACAAGGAACCAAAAAGCCACAACAACTACCTACAACCCACCAAGAAACAACCTTTGGATTGCTTTGATTAGTGATGCTCACAAGACTATCAGTATTGGCCAAATTTAATTTTTTTCGTTTTAAAAATAAATTTTTGATAAGACCTAATGGGTGATTTCAAATTGTCATTTTTTTTTTAACAGATTTTGAATTGTCATTAACTTTGAAATATTTGATATTGGATTGGAAAATGCCACGTTTGCAAGAAGTGGTCCTAGTTTCAACTTAAGAAAAGGAAACCAGGCAGCTTATTAATGAAATTGGATCTTGTAAAAGCTTCCGATCATTTGCTGTGGACTGTGGTGTTTTATAAGGAAAGTCTTCTGTCAGTTAAATTTTCCTAAGTTTTTGGGACGGCCTTGATTCTGACTTGCATGCATATCTTCCTCGACCATGGTTGTGTTGGTAAAAGGGAAATTTATAGATGAGTTCTGATGTTTGGAATTTTATTTTATTTTTTTTGTGGCTGCCACTAAGGGGTGTAGAATTGACCATGGGATAGCTGCATGTGTTTTAAGAGGTGATCACCTACCGTTGATCATGTGTTTTTCTAATTTTTTTTTTCGCGGATGATCTTGTGTTATTAACAGGGGTTATGAATTTATGATAATTTTTTTTATCCTTTTCCAGAGAATCCTGTACTCCTCTCTACTTTTACAGCCTCCTTTTCTAATGAGCTAGTCCGAGAATATCTAGCTCCCTTTAAGAAATCCTTCATCTCAATTTGTCGATGTCTTCATCTGGGTTATCATGGTCATTCTTTGTGGGCCCTTCGTCTCTTGAACTGGGAGAATTTGAATTCTGTGATACAGTGGAAATAATTCCAATGCTTCCGGTCTATTTGGAAATAATTCTCATCTCCCAAATACGAATGCCTGACTCATCTCAGATTTGGTCCCTGTAAAATCGGAACAGGCAGTATGTTTAATTAAAAAAGATACACACTAAGGAAGATGCTGATGAATAACTCTCAACCTGAACGCCTCACTCCAGGGTGATGATGAGTTGGCATTGGTGCTTGAGCACCACTGACATCTTTGGAAGTAAAATTCACATAACTTGTTCAGGGGTTGGAGGATCCTGAACATTAGAAGGTGGGGGTTGGAAATAGTGATGAAAGTTAAACTTGATTTTACAAGATAGAGTCAGATAAGTTTCAAGGGGCAAGTGGGGAAGATTTTTTCAAATATCTGACTTGGATAATTGGGAGAAGAAAAACGTGGAGTACTGTTCCCTATTAGGCTAAGAGTTACGTATTTGATTTTGTGAGGTTTTTCATAAATGAGTGTCTATCTCATATTTGTCCTATTGTATTGTTTTACCTATAAATTAGCTTGTAATCTGATTGTATAATTTTGCAAGAAATTAGAGTGAGTGAGAGAGATAAAGATACAGACGTGTGTGAGAATATTTATAAGTGTTTGTGTGGATTTACAATCAAATTGTGTTTGAGATTGTGTGAGTAAATCTGTGCATCCTTTGTTTCTTGCACCAACAGTGGTATCAGAGCTAGACGGGGTATGGGGTGACGAACCCCTGTTACACTTTCCGATGAGAACTGAGAGCCAGATGGGCCAAAACACCACTGACGAATTTGACGAGGAGGAGCAAAACTTTGATCCGAAATCAAAGTTGCCAGAAAATCGATTTCAACCACATAAATCGATTCTCCCTGAGGAGACGAAGCAAGACAAGCTTGAAAGAAATCAATGGGAATGACGAAACTCATTATCGAATTTTGGTCAGAATCAAATAGATAAAAAAAATCGATTTTGATAACAAGATCTACCTTCTCATTGGCTAGACGAAGTCAGTCGTGTAAATCCGTTGACGAGACGATCAGGAAGTGGTTCTCAAATGCATCGGAAAGAAGGAGAGGGAGATCTAATACGTTGTTCATCTTCCAGAACTCCGATGGACCGACTAGAGTGACATAGACGAAGCTGAAAGCCACGTCATCCAACGCCAGAAGGTGAGCATCACGCTGCCGTATGCTCGAAGTTTTTCTTCGGTTTCATCGCTAGAACTTGGACGTGTCGCGAGGAATTATGCCTTGGTTAAGGGGAAGATGATACGGAGCCGAAAGGTAGCCCGGAATGATACTAGGGCGTCCATTGGACGTGTCGCTAGGAATGATACTCGGTCTGTCCTATGGACGTGTCGCGAGGAATTTCTTGATTGCATAATTAAAATGAACTAGACACAATATAATATGAATGAGTTGGAAACCTGCGAGATGTCGGGTAAGTATCGGATATGACGGATGATAATAAAGGGAATCTAGTGACTTATGAGTTGATTTTCAATCTTTTAACCATTAAAGTTTCTTGAACCTTGTTGTGTGACTTGTGCCTTCTTTGTCTATCACTCACTTGCATCTCATTGCATTTAGTTTTGATAGACTTTTCTCTACTGGGCTAGTGAGTTCACTCTAACAAATTTCAAGTACCGCGCATTGAGCATAGCTTGTTTGGCATGAAGTGCTTGGATGTTACTTGAGGATTTTACGTGATAGTTATTAGATCATCGTTTGTCTCATAGTTTTGAAAGAAATGAACTTGTAACTGATTTATTTCAATCCTTTGACTTGGGTATTGTAATAACATTTTATAATGTATTTATTTAACATTTGGGGCACGGGCAATTGTTTATTTATTTAGTCTATCTCACTTTGACCTTGAAAGGTGGACTTGGAACTTGACTTGGACTATCAATTTGGTCGACTTTTCACATGGAGTTATTATGTATTTATTCCTTAAAATTTGAGGGCGTAACAGGCGCCAACCTAAAGAAATTTTTTTATGGATACACTTGTTGCACATTATCAATGTCCTCAAGAGCCGAGTTTAGCATTTTCCATTTTCATTTGAAGATACTTATTTGAGACCACAAACACATAAAAACTCCTATTGTATTTAAGCAAAAGAGACAATGGTTGGTAGCAATATATAATATGGGTATTAGAGCTCTTTCAGTTCATCAGTGAGTGCATTTTTTCCAATAATTCCCCTTGATTCGTATGTAAAGATATGAGTCGTGGAGCCCAACTTGTGGACAATCAGCATTGTGAGAAGGCAAACCAAACCAATGCCCAATTATTGTACGAGTAAGACCATCTCCCCCCTTACACAACTTAACTCAGTTCGAGTAAAAGATGAGTTTGAAAAGAAGCACACCAATGGGAAAACACACGATAAACTACAAATTTTAGCAAACGCTTCATCAATGGCGCATAGTGTTTACACCCAGATTTGGCACATGACCTTAACCAGGCCTGAGGGGCTTGGTTAGAACTTAGTAGGCCAAAATCAAGGAAGGCCTATGTTGATAACGGCCCAGGAGGCATATTTGGTCCATAAGAAGGATCAGGCTTAAAGGTGGCACAAGGCCTGTGTTATGGTTTAAGGGATGTAAGGGTATATTCTTGAGACGGTTAAGGAGTAGAACCTCACGTGAGAGGAATATGAAAAAGATGAAAACTGTTTATCCTTATCTTTTCCTAAAAAAGAGGAATTTAACATTCAGAAGAGTTAAGAAAAGAAAATAAGAGAGCCTGTTGGCAAATAATGAGGAAAACTGTTATGCCACATGTTATCAAGCCGTGACTCCACTTGAAAGCCCACGGACCCACTAGCCTAAAAAATAGGAGGCCGGTTAATGGGTCATCAGGCCTTTCCCCCCCACGGAAATAGGGCCATGACCTTTGGTAACCGCCAATAACTGCCATGATAGAAGGAAAATTGGCAACGCATGACACATGGCAGCGCCAAATTAAGGCGGGAAATGCTTGGGACATTTGGCATCATCTCGACACAATGGAGGTTGAACACCATGAGCCTATAAATACTACTCCCTCCGTCCCAGTTTGTTTGTCAATTATTCCATTTTATGATACGCCTTAAATTGCTTATATCTTTCAATCTATAATGTTTTTCACCGTTTTAAAAACTTTGTATAATAGAATTAATCGTGAACTATCAAACAAGATCCATATTGCATATATTTGGAGATCGATATTAAAAGATATAAGTAATAGAAAACTGACACGATTATCAAAAAATGACAAACAAAAAGGGACGGAGGGAGTAGTTTTGAAGGTTAAAGAAGGGTTCCACAGCCATCAACCTCACGGTTAAAATCAAACTCAAGTCTCTCGACTTAAACTCAAAATCATCAACTTGTTGCAGCCATTCAACCCCATTGAAGCCTCCAACACAATTGAGTCCTTTAATTTTCAGTCACTTAGCAAGCCTAACTCGAGTTTAGTTCTTGTTATTGACTACATTGTACCCCACTTTTGTTAATCGTCATTAATAAAAGTTGGATTTATTTTTATCTTGTTGCTCTTAATTTCCACAACGGTTGGGAAATTCTAAGTCCTCGCACATAAGGCAAACCACGAACCATTTGCAACTCTACCCTTTGAGGGTTGCACGCAATCGCTCGAACGAAGTCAGACAAGGTCTCAAAGGCCTCTATCATATTTGGACTGTGACGTACAGTCCTGGCACGCCCAACTCACAAACCACAGTAGGCGCTTGTGGTTTCTTCGGTGTTAACACATAGCCAAATTTTGAAGTCATAAAAGGGCATTAAAAGTTTTGAGTAAAACTTGTGAAACACTTCTGGGCACGGGATTTTCTTACCTACTTTTTTTCTAAGTTTTAATGCATTCAAAAAAAAAAAAAAAAAAGGTTCCAATGCATTCTCAGCCATAGCTTCGTAGCTCGAGATTCTTGTGTCTCGAGATTCACACATGAAACTCTGCTAGGGGTGCACTGGTATAGAAGTAGAGAGAAACATAAGTCCAAAGGGTCGCTGGCCACAGATTTTGACGGAGAAAAGAAGGGATGTTTTGGGTGCTTTTCACCTATGTTTAAATTTCTATTAACATGAGTAAGTTGTAGAATGCCCCAGCTATATGTACCCACAAATACAAAATATATAGAACATGTAAGCAGGGAGAGATTTTGTACAAGTTGGTGAATCTGACACAGGCTGAAGGTAGGACTCGTGCAAAAAATGGTGAAATCTGGTTAGAGGGGCTTTGAGAGCACCTTATTAGCCACCTCTTGCACAGCGATGTGTGATTAACAATAACAAACATCAATGCCAAATCTTATCTCAGCAGCTCTAGAGATAAATTGAATGAGGAATAATCAACTTTTCATTAATTCCCAATGCTAGGACCATACAAGATAGCCGGGAAAATAAGAGCTAGCAAAGGTATAGTTTCAACAAGTAGCGTCAAAGGTACATGGATAACGTTAGCCCTACATTTTTTCAGGCTAATTTATATGCCTCCAACCTCTATCACAACAACAAATACAAACATTAACTACTTTTAACTATTGTTGAAAGTTCTGAAAAGAAAAGGTTTTGAAATGTTAATTGACAATTGACATAAACGATTGATCTGCAGTCTTTGCCATGTTACTCAGTACCCCATAAACTAGTCAAGTGGTGAAAATGAATGGGGGGAAGTAAAATTGTGAGGGCCATTTTACTCACTCCATAAACAAGTCGAATAGTGAAAATGAATGCGGGGAAGTAAAATTGTGGAGGCAGTTTGCTCAAGATTTCACCATAGTACCCTTGGCCTAACGTAACTTCAAGTTATTTCAAAATTAATAGGGTGTGTTTTTTGATAATCTCAGGGTTTTTAGAAGCAGAGATTTACTACAAAACCAGCACCTACCACCTCCTACAGAAACAACATGCATCTACTTTAGAACGTGCAAAATCCTGAAATGAGCACTAAAATGAAAAAGAATATTAATACCTTCACCGATGTACCCAAAAAAAGGAATAATGTTTAGCCAAGAAAATAACTCTCCTCTCAAATCCCACCTTAAAACATTGCCCAAAGGAATAATTCCTTCACAGTCCCTAACAAATTTGGAGATTGCCTTGTAGAACAAATGATTTGTGCTCCTGTCAACGGACACACTATTAATAATCCTATCAATAATCCTGGGACCCTGAGTTGGTTCTACATAGAAGAAACCAACATAGGGACTAAGATGTGGTGGATGTTTTTCAAAGGTCCAATGAACAAATGGTGCCTGAAAACTTGCGCTTAAAAAACAACAAAATCCAAGTGGCTGCACCTTCATATTGAAAGTAAGGATGCCAGCCCAACGGCAACACCTACATTGAGTGACACCATTGCAATCATGAGAATTATATTCAAATGAAAAAAATAAAAAATAAATTACTTGCCAAATGTATAGGATAACAAACACAAAAAGTTACAACCTCAAAATTTGGCTGGCCAGTAAATTTCGAATACAAGCTAGCAGCGATGAACACCTGTGCAAAAATAAATAAATAAATAAACGCAAAGGTCACCAAAAGTACATCCTCAGGCAATACCCAAACACAATGGAAAACACAACAAATGTTAAATTAAAAGCTAATTCCACGGAAGATGAATAAGCTGTACCTGCAATGCTACAGCACATAAAAGAATAGTAAATCAAAGCATCAAACCACAAGACCAAATCGCTCTTGAGTTCCCACAGGGCCACATCACCCAATAGAAATTGATCACCATATTCACTCACAAAGGTAGGATAAGGCTTATACGCAAGTTGGCTGTTGCTTTTGTGAACTGCCATAACAACCATTTCTTGTGTTCCTAGAGTAGTATACGCATAGAAAACCCCTCCATTTGGAGAGGAACGGCATCCACTCCGTAAGCTCCAAAAAGCCGAGATCCTTTGTGTTGGCAATTCCATTGACAAAACACATAATCTATATATCCCAATTTATCAAGTTGTAATCTATTTTCCTTTTTTTTATTTTTAAAATGCCTGTTTACGAAGTGGAAAAGAAATTAATGTTATTTTGTGTATTCGCAAAGCTTGCTATTGAATAAGATCTTTGCAATTTCAGATATCCTACTTAGCACCAGAAGTCTTATCTCATTTTTTTAATGTTAGTTATTTTTGCACTCTCTTATCCACTCACACTTTCGCTGCCCGACAAAAACAAGATACAGATGGAATTCTATTAAGTCTGGGAAGACATAATGTTAATTGCGCCCAAAACCAGCAAATGACCAACATGCCCAAAGGCTAAGACAGTAATCATAAGATTACCGAAGGCCAAGCCCCCAACCCAGAGGAAAAAATTGGAAAAATTGGACCAAAAGTGGTAAACCAGTGGAATCGACCACTGGTTCTATTATGCATTCTGGGGAGTTAGGTTCTTGCAAGAAAGTGCCGTAGTTTTTTTCAAACATTGATATTGTGCCCAAGGGAGGCCATAATTCTGATACCCCAACGGGACACACGATCCACACAACTAGCACACCCGCGTAAACAAGGAGTTACTGTAAGAAAAAGTTAGAAATGAAACTCTGAAGTAATTTTTTTGTAGAAAACCAACCACTACAAGAAAATCAAGATCTCCCAACGTTTTTTTTTTTTTTTTTGTAACGGTTGGATAAACCATTAGAAATTGGTTATAGTAATTGTTGGCAGAACAAGGGAATGGAAGGTAATTGTGAATTGAACCCTAGAATCATCAGATAAAAGAAACAAGAGAAGACCTGATTACTCAAATTTAGCAATACCCATTTCATTGTTTAAGCATGTTAATCAAATGAATTAGTCCGACTTCATTTTTCACAGACGAAATCATTTTTGAAATTCAAAATCATTTTTCACTTACCATGGAACAGAGAGATGACCTGCCAAAATATTGCCTCCTTCAAGCTTCATTTCTTGGTGCGATACCAGAGCCTAGTACATAAAGCATTATGAAATTTCATATACATATAATATGAATATATATATATATATATATAACAATAATGACATAACCAATCTAGTCCCAAATCATTTGGGGTTAACCTTTGGCAATATACACAAAGTGACTGCTCTTAAAAATACCACTAAAACAATGGCCCCCCTAAAACTCTAAGAACCGAGGAGCTACAGGGACTTTTTGCTACAGAACCATGCTCCGAAATCAAAGTTGAAAGGCATCAAGGAGGGCACCTAGAGACCCAAATCAATTTATGTGCTCACTACCATGATCCAGAGCATCTCACTAATGAGCACATGCATGAAAATACATATAGGAAATTAAACACTTGGATTATGATTTGGCTAGAAATCACAATATACATAAAAAACACTAAACACTTGTACCTGTCTAATGCTAGATTTGGATGGAAAATTGAAGAGAGAGAGAGCCTCATTTCATGGAAGTTAAGATTTTGATCTGTAAAATGAAAATCAGCTGGTAAGATTTATAGTTGTGGATGGCTGTGAGAGAGAGAGAGAGAGAGAGAGAGAGAGAGAGAGAGAATCGGTCATTCTGCTTGTTTGTTAGGCCCTATTCCAGGGGTTGGAATTTTTCTTCGGGAATTGGTTTCCCTCTTTGCTCAAAAAATTGTGGAACAGATCACCTCTAAACCCAATCTTTGTTAGAGTTGCCACAATGGTTAGTTTCTAATCATTATCTACGGGATTTTGAAAATAGTTATGATTTTATCAAATACATGATAGGGAACAAGGAAATAAATTAATTATGCATGAGGCTAGATTTAGAGTGAGAAAATATTAACGAAAATTGTAAAACAAGAGAAGACTTCTTTGACCAATGCCTGAATACTTCCGTGAAAACACAAATTTCGCTTATATATGACTCGGTTTCAGAATGGAAAGCCCTTTTCTTTGATTAACGCTTCGAAAACATTGAGGGCAAAAGGACTCATATATTTGGAACTTTTGTAGGCTAATTTGGGAATTCGATTTCGGGTTTGAAAGGAGCAACACAAAACCAAAGTTTCGTTTTCTTATTAATATTGTTGAAATTGCTG
Organism: Vaccinium myrtillus; assembly: GCA_016920895.1. NCBI lineage: Eukaryota > Viridiplantae > Streptophyta > Magnoliopsida > Ericales > Ericaceae > Vaccinium > Vaccinium myrtillus. The sequence continues at coordinate 32,859,901 of CM029277.1, forward strand.
CTTCTCAAAGAGTAGCCAAAAATTGGTTCGATTCCCCTTACCAAGCTCTTCGGGCCACTAGGAGTTATGCACCGTCGTTACCTCCAAGACCCCGGAATTAATCAAAGTGCGTGCAAGGTGACTTGAGATCCTCTCATATGATGATCTATCATGTCGTTCATTTTAATTGAGTGAAATAGGACATATCATGGTCTTATTCCATGATCAAAACCCTTCATTTTGTAGGTCTTGATGCCTTAAATATCAATGAGAAAAATCAAGTTGATTGGAGATTGGTAAAAACTTTGTCAAATCATAGTTGTATGAAGAGAAGTAAACGGTTAGAGTCTGATTGTCTTTTTCTCTTTCGTAAAATATGATTTATTCCACAAGATACTGATGTCAGGTGAACTTGATTTTTGAATGGATGTTAAACATGTCAAAACCTACAACATAAACTATTCAAATCAAATGAACCTGTGCTCAGTTTCATTTTGCGTCACACGATGGACCACATGAAGATTTATGACATGACAAAATGTTGATTTAAAAATAATGTCACCCATTCCTGAATATATGCTTTTATGTTCTTAGTTATAAAAACTTGGTAAAATTCCATAAGTACCCTTATGTTTAAATTGAAAGTTAAATTCTTTTTGATATAATTACTATATTCTATTAAAAAATTAAAAATATAGGATGGATAGAGTAACTGTTAAAGTATAACGACGATGTCTAAAAAAATAATCTCCACCAATGGCAATTATGAAAAGTTAGTAATTTTTAAATTGTAATAATAATGTTTTCATAAAAATTGAATAACCAATTTTTTATTTTTATTTTAATCAGAAATAAACGATGTTGGACATTTGAGAAAAAAGAGTGAAAGCGCATCGAAGAGTTAGAGACATAATTTCCATTGAACTGCATTCAACTATATCGACATTCATTACATGAGTATGGTGCAAAGTAGTGGGTGGTCACCTAACATCAATAAGAATACATTTTAACTATTCGAATAGAAACCACTAGAGTCCTAGACTAATTTTTTATTTTTTTTTCAAAGGTCAGGATATACGGTCGTGCTTATTAGTTAGATGCTCTTGACCATAAATGAAGGAAATATGATAATGAGAATAGAAATTGATTTAGGTCGATCTCCAGCCTTGCCCTCTCTGATGCGTTCGGATTTGGGGCTAGGTTCTGCAGCAAAACGCCATGTTGCTCCTTGTTTCTTGAAGGTTTAGGTGGGTCATCTCTCTTAGTGTTATTTTGAGAGGAGCCACCTTGGACATATTGTCAAAGGTTAAGTCTGTCTCCACTCAATGACTGGGGAATGATTAATGTTGCTGTCATTGGTCAGAATTTACGGGTCAATTTATGACTTTAAGCGCATTTCAACTAGTCTGCCACCGTCCGATCAAAAGAAGCCATTACACACCACGACCACTATTCACACCTAAGGTAGGGACAGAGAGAGGGAAGGAGCGATTCCTGTTGCTGTATTTGACATTTGCTTTTCTATCTTTTAATTTTTTTGATAAATCAATTTTTTATTACCAAAAGGCCCACAAACAAAGTACTAGAGGGGCATACCCCTGGCTAAAAAAGAACTGGAAAAAAACAAACAATTACACAAACTTTTTTTGGATCAATGAATTGTTGCAAAATTTATGCCAAAAGAAAAAGGAGAAAAAAGGAAGAAGAAAACAAGCACAATTTTCTTCCCGAAGTTTAATGTGTAGTCCCGTTCTATTTGAACAAGTGCCTCCATAAATCCTCGACCTCTCCCAAACTTACAAATCAAACGCTGACACGGAAATATACCTAGTTGTCTCCGAAACCTCTGCTATATATGGTCAGGAGAGTAAAGAAACTCACAATAAGTAAGAGGAGACAACGGGTTGGCTATGTGCTTAGGTCCTGCTAACTCCCATAAGAAAACCCAAGTAAGGCAAAACTATTCAGACTTGCGGGAACACGGCTATGTGTACTACTTTTAAAAGTATGAAGGAGTTTTCTACTTTTTTTCCCCTTTCCAAAATTGTCCCTATAAATTTAGGTGAATATGAATCCCCGTGCTTCACTGGACGACCCACTCAAAGTTTTCAACCAGCACTATCCCCTTCCAACCAAGACAACCCCCTCATTGTTGTAATCTCCAAAACTAAATTGCCATTTAACATTTACAAGACACCTAGTGGTACGGATTAACTTTTCAATCACCTGGCGACAAATTTACCGTTTCAAAACCACATAACAGTTGTCATTGCTTCCCTACGGCTGCCATTCCCAAGGGATGCAAATTGCAATCCTCTACTTTCAGTCACTCGATCACGATAATTACAATCCATCGTTGGTTCCAAATTGGTGTGATCGCTCGATCACGATAATTACAATCCATCGTTGGTTCCAAATTGGTGTGAACTCATTCTTTATGGTCTGTTCTAATGCATCTCTCTCTCTCTCTCTCTCTCTGTGTGTGTGTGTGTGTGTGATATCATGGACGTAACACAATATTCAAGAAGAGAGATGACATGGACGTAACACAATATTCAAGAAGAGAGATGACAACACTCTTTCCCACCCAGGTCGCCAGGTTAGTTATCACTCTTCCTCATTGATATTAAATCAATAAAAAAATAGGTTGAAAAAATTATCTTGGAGGATTGCATAGTTTCTGTTTTGGGTGTGGAAACATTGATATTTTCAAGCCATGCATCCAATGTAGTATATTTTAGAGAAATAACGAACACGAGTATACTGGATGGAAGTACGACTTTGTGGGTTCCCTTAAAGTAGACCACCCTTAAATCATTATTCTATATCATTTTCGGCAAGCAATTTCTAGTACGTGTACATATTGAAATTTTATGACACATTCAAAATCATTATTCTGCAATGTTTCCCATGTTAACATTCATCACGAAAATTCACCGCGAAATGAACCGTAATGGCACCCCCTAATGTGGGAACCTTAGCATATTGTCTTAGCATATACTCGCACGTCACTTTTTAAGTGATCCACTTGGGAAATGTGTATTTTTGCGGATGTTTAAAAATGTACTTACGTATAACATTCTTAAATTTTTTTTGCACCAAATTAAAGTACTCAATGAGCATTTTAATTTGGTATAAAACAAATTAAAAAGTTATATAGAGAAATATGTTTTTTAGGGATTTGAAATTGCACGTATTCCCATGTGGATCATTTTAAAAGGGACGGAGGCAATATTATAATATAGCAAAAGCCGTAATTCTTTTTAATTTTTGAACAGAAAAAAGAAAATTTATTAATCTGAGCAATTGATACAAAGATTAAAGGGAATAGGAGAGAAATGGCATCACAACAGATGAGAAGCATCCCAATTAGGTTGGCACCCAATTCACCTACGATCATATGTCACACCACACCCCAAACCATGAT